>NW_023612482.1:0-62379 GCF_013339725.1 Rhipicephalus microplus
ACTTGTTCCAGCGGCGAACACTCCTCAATAACTACGTGTGTATGAGACATATTGCCGCATTCAACCTGCAGAGTAGTGCTCGCACAGCCAGAGAGGAAGACGAAGCTCCAGAGAGGAAGACGAAGGTCACAGTTGTTCGCCAAGAAATAAGGCAAGCGCTTTCACTTCCCGAGCCCAACACTGAAATAGTCAGGCCAACATATGCAGATATTCTCTGTCGACAGCCTAGATCTAACGTGCCGCCATCTCAGCAGTACCACCAGCAACAGCCGCCGACTGTGCCTTGATCTTACAGGGAAACGTCGACGCCGATGCGACCCCAACTACGCAAAACCGACATATGCGTACCCCTGACAACAGGCCCCTGTGCTTCCATTGTGGGGACAGGCCACATCGTGCGGTATTGTCCTCATCGCGTTGCCGGGTATCAAAGATTTCCGTCCACTACCCCTCGGCGCTATTTCGACGGAAAACGACACGTTGAAACGAGCACGACTATCCCGCGGGACGTTTCTCCAGGGTTCCGGTCACGCTCGCCCTCCCCAGGTAATTTTCACCAATCTAATAAAGGTAGCACCACGGACATGGCGAGAGGAAGATCTCCCATCAACGCCGGGGAAACTAAAAGCAGCGACCTTAGGGGGGAAGGTTGCGAATTGCCGAAGATTTGAAAATCCCCCATTACCGCCGCACGAAGTGCCGCACATTTCGAATGAACCGACGAGAGACGAGATTGTGACCACCGACATTACACTTTCAATTGACGCTCACGACGTGACGGCACTGGTCGACACTGGTGCAGACTTTTCAATATGAGTGCGAATATGGCCGACAAGCTCAAGAAGGTAAAATGGAATGGACGGGGCCGCAAATTAGAGGAGCCGGAGGCCAGCTGCTGACGCCTACCGGAAAGTGCACCGCACGAATCAAGATCGGGGATTCATCATTCGTGGCAACCTTCGTTATTCTTTCTGAGTGTTGTAAACAGGCCATCTTGGGTATGGATTTCTTGCGGGAGTACGGTGCCATCAAAAATATACCGGACGGTGTACTGGCCTTCTCCGCGGACCATGCGCAGCGCTGCAGCGCAAGCCCATGCGCGTGATTGACGACGTGACCATGCCACCGTTGTCAAGCCGCCTCGTCTCTGTCACGTGTAACACGCAGCATACTGGAGAAGGTGTTGCGGAACAAATATCGACGATTTTACTCTCTCGAGGAATCGCTATTGCCAGAAGTCTCGTCAGTGTAGCGTCTGGGCAAGCAGAGGTCCTGTTGACAAACTTCAGCATCGAGCGTCGACGCATTACGGAGGGTACCACAGTTGCATAATTCGAAGAAATTGTAAGATTCCGCGAGTGCTTCGCAGTACAACAGGCAGAAACGCCGGCCGCTTCAACACCACTGTCTGTCGACGTGACCATAGATTTATCGCCAGCGCAGAGACAGAGTCTTCTAGATATTCTCGGCCAGTTTGAAGATTGTTTTTTTGTCGACCTCGAGGGTAAATCAAACGCCACTGACAAAGCACCAAATTATAACGGAAGAGACGGCAAGACCAATTCGACAAAACCCATACCGCGTGGCACCGAAAAAACGCGAAGCAATCCAAGAACAAGTCCAGAAAATGCTCAATGATGACATCATTCAGCCGTCAAAAGCCCTTGGGAATCACTGGTAGTGCTAGTTAAGAAGAAAGATGGCAGCTTACGCTACTGTGTGGACTACCGTAAGCTGAACCGCGTGACAAAGAAAGACGTATACTCACTACAGCGTATTGACGATTCACTTGACAGGCTGAGGCATGCACGCTTCTCTCGTCGATGGACTTGAAAAGCGGTTATTGGCAAATCAAGGTCGATGAGAGGGAGAGATAAGATTGCTTTTGGTACGCCTGAAGGGCTTTACGAGTTTAGAGTCTTGCTCTTCGGATTGTGCTCAGCCCCAGCAACATTTCAGAGACTGATGGATACCGTCCTATCAGGCCTTAAGTGGCAGACGTGTCTGGTATACCTCGACGACGTCATTGTTTTCTCACCAACATTCGAGGAACATCTAAGACGGCTGCTATTATATTTCGAGCATACGGTGCGCTGGCTTATCGCTGAGACCTGAAAAATGTCATTTCGGTTTCAAGGAACTCCAATTCTTAGCACATGTGGTGAGCCATGAAGGTATTCATCCGGACCCCGATAAGATCGACGCCGTCCGAAATTTCCGGTGCCAACAGAAAAGAAGGCCGTAAGACGTTTTCTTGGCCTTTGCGCCTCTCACCCAGGTTTATCGCCAAATTCTCGCACATTGCATCGCCCTTAACACGCACAACGAGAAACGATGTTCCATTTTATGGGGCGAAGAGGAACAAGCAGCACCTGACGGTCTACGACAGCGCCTGCAGACACCACCTGTGCTTGCTCACTTTGACGAGGACGCCCCAACCATGATCCACACTGATGCCAGCAACGTGGGTTTAGGCGCTGTACTCGTCCAGTGGCAAGACTCAGCCGATAGAGTGATTGCATATGCATGTAGAACGCTTTCCCGTGCCGAGTCCCATTATTCCAAAACGGAAAAGGAATGTCTCACTGTAGTATGGGCAGTTCTGAAGTTTCGCCCATACCTCTACGGCCGTCTCTTCCACGTAGTCAGCGACCACCACTCCCTTTGCTGGCTGACCAACTTGAAGGACCCATCTGGTCGGCTAGCGCGCTGGAGCTTACGCCTACAAGAATTCGATATGACGGTCGTCTGTGAGTCGGGACGGCAGCACTCTGATGCTGATTGCTTATCCAAGGAAGGAAAATAGAGAGAAAAGAAAGGCAAGGAGGTTAACCAGCCTATAGGCAGCCGGTTTGCTACCCTGCGCATGGAGAGGGATGGGGGAGATGAAAGAGAGCAGAGAGGGAAGATAGAAACAGCACGTTCGGCAGCACATGCGCGCACACTCAGTCATAGTGCAGTCTTGTCTTTCGCGGTGTGTGACATTGCTGTTACAGTCGCTTGTTCAAGTCGGTGTCGCGTAAGAATTTCAACAGAGCTTTCGTCGCCTTCTGTTGCAGTGTCTTCTCTCGGGCACTTGACAGAATAGTGTCCACAGACATTTGGCTGTTGTCGATGCGCGCAAAAGCAGACGCCAGTGACTGTTTCCGGATTTCATACAATGGACAGTCACACAGGATGTGGTGTAGCGTCTCTTCGCAATGACAGGCATCGCAGAGAGCGTTGTCGGCCATTCCTATGGCAAAGGAGTAAGATTTTGTAAATGCCACTCCTAGCCATAAGCGAGGAAGTAGGGTGGCTTCTCTTCGGTGGAGTCCAGTGGCATGCGGAGAGCCATCAAAGAGGACAGGTGGTGTTGACGATTCGTATCGATGCTTGGTGGGCACCATAGTGAAAACGTGATTTCACGCGCAAGTCGTCGAAGATTACTGGCAGCATCAGTCCTCGAAAGTGGTATGGCTTCTTCTCGTGTTCCTTCAAGGGCTGCCCGCGCGGAAGTATCGGCATGTTCGTTCCCTATGATGCCGCAATGACTTGGCAACCATTGAAGCGTCACATGATGCCCTTTCTCGAGTAAAGTGTGGAGAAGGCATCGAATTTCGAAAACAAGCTGTTCGTACGGGCCGCGACGCAGTGCTGAGAGCACAGATTGTAGGGCAGCCCTTGAGTCGCTGAAAATCGACCATTGTTGCGGTGGTTCCCGATTGACCACATAAAGTGCAGCGCGCAAAGCAGCTAAATCCGCTGCTGTAGATGCCGTGGAGTGGTCAGTCCTAAAGCTGATGGTAACACCTCTTGCTGGGATAACTACTGCCCCTGACGAACACTGGTGGTTCGTGGAACCATCGGTGTATACATGTATGCTGTCTGAATATTTCTCGTGCAAAGAAAAAGAGACAGTTGTTTCAGCACGGGCGACGAAAACTCAGATTTCCTCCGTATCCCTGGTACACTAACATGCATTGTGGGTCGAATAAGACACCAAGGTGGTATGGATGGTTTAGATGCATGAGTGAAGCCCGAGGGAAGTTTATCGTTGTATTTCACGATAATTTTGGTGAACGATGCTTGGCGCCTCTCTGAAGGCAACAGTGCAAGGTGATGGCTGGGGGCACGTGCGAAGTGTCAGATGTGCGTTCTCAGGACTTCTACAACAATGTGAGTTTGTATCGGATAGTCACCAGCAATTGCAATTGTTGCTTCTGTTGACGTACATCTGGGCAGACCGAGGCACACTCTCAGCGCTTGGGCTTGTACAGCCTGTAAAACACGAACATTGGTCTTGCAGGTATTGCTAAGCACGGGCAAGCTATATTTGAGGAAACCGAGAAACAGGGCCCTGTAGAGCTCCATCATTGCGTCTACTGACATCCTCCACGTCTTTCCTGCCAGGAACTTGAACAGTTGAGAAATAGCGGTCAGGCGCTTCTTCATAGGTCACATGCGGACTCCAACAGAGGTCCCTATCAATAATGATGCCCAGAAACCGGTGGGTTTTTGCGTAAGAAATCGGTCGCCCGCAGATTGAGATGACATAAGGAGCCATTGCTTTGCGAGTGAGAGCCACCAGCGCACATTTTTCTGGTGATAAGCTGAGACCTTGTTTGAACAAGTAGTTGGCAATCATAGTTGCTGCTTTTTGAAGCCGGGAACGTATCTGAGGACGTGTGACTGCTGATGTCCAGACACAGATGTCGTCTGCGTATATTGAGATTTAATGGTGCTTGGCAAGTATTCAGCAAGGCCAATTAGTGCAAGATTGAATAGCGTCGGGCTAAGAACTCCGCCTTGAGGAACCCCTTGAAGTATAGCGTCGCGTAGTTGGGCCATCTTCTGTTAACACAAAGAATGATCTTGCAGCCAGGTAACTCGAAATCCACCGAAACACTCGACCACCAAGGCCAACTACCGCAAGAGCACCCAAAATGGCTTCATGTAGTACATTATCATAAGCGCCTTTCACATCTAGAAACAAAGCTGCAGATAGTCGCTTACGGGACCTTTCGTGCTGAACGTACGAAACTAGATCAACGACATTGTCAAGAGAAGAGCGGTCGCGTCGGAAACCAGCCATTGAATTCGGATAAATCTTGTAGCATTCAAGATACACTCCAGCGGCCTAGTATCACCCGTATCACTCCGTAATGCACCGCCCTCTGTTAAATTGTTGGCGTATAAGACTATTGTTAGACCAACGCTGGAGTACGCAGCTATCATCTGCGATCCGCATACTAAAACTGAAATTAACAAACTTGAAAGAGTACAAAGATTGGCCGCGAGGTTTATTTATTCAAATTACATGAGAACACAGTCTGTATCACTTTTGCTTGCTAGGGCTGACCTTAAATCGTTAGCTACACGTAGAAAAATAGCTCGCTTAAAATTTATTTATGACCTGTATCATAAAAACTACAAGCTGGATCCCAGTGTATACCTGCGCCCCCCAGGACGATTATCGGCTCGTACCAATCACTCATTTTCTGTCCAAGCTTATGTACCGCGGGTGGATGTATTTGAGTTTTCGTTTCTGGTGCGATCTATTGTTGACTGGAATGCGCTTCCTCCCGAGGTACTACAGGATGTAGATCCTCACAGGATTTTCAACGACGGCTGGACTTGTTTTTGCCTAACATTGTTTGTGTATTGTTCACCTGTTCGCCTCCCACCCCTGCTACAGCCCGCAAGGGCTAGCAGTATTGTAAATAAATAAATAAATAATAAATAAATACCCGTTCCATTATCTTCCCTACGCAGCTGGCCAGTGCTATTGGGCAGTATGAGGTTAGTACGAGTGGGGATTTGCCCTGCTTCAAGATGGGTAACAAGCGGCTTACTTTCCAGTCATCAGGAACATTGCCATCCTGCCACGAGATGTTGTAGAGGCTCAACAGTTCTCTCCTTGCACCTTCCCCAAGGTTGCACAAGGCTCGGTACGGAATACCATCTGGGCCCGGAGAAGCTGAACGCCTGCAGAGAGCTAGTGCCGCCTCGAGCTCCTCATTGTAAAAAGGAGGTCCATGTGGTAGTCACGGGAACGGGGGACGTCACCTCTCACTGGAGAATCTGGACGAGTGGCTTGGTTGGCGATCTGCGCACAGAAATCTTCTGCGACATCGATGTCTTGCCTCCTTTGAAATAGCGCGAGCGCTTTGAATGGAAAGCGCTGTTCCGTAGGGTGACGCAGACCTTGCACCGTTTTCCAAATGTGTGAGAGTGGCTTGTGAGGGTCTAGTGACTGGCAAAACGTTGTCCATCGTTCCGACGCTAATCTATCCATGCGACGCCGAATCTTGTTTTGCATCCTCTTGGCTGCCCTAAGATCATGAATTGATTTGTACGCCGATACCGACGCTCCACCCGGCGTCGCAGTGCTCGGAGTCGCTCCAACTCTATATCAAAGTCGTTTCGTGTGGAAGATATCGTCACCGTGCGAGTGGCGTTTTGCATTGTGCTCTTAATTGTTTCCTCTAACCCAGATCGTAGGCCATCGCTGCAAGCATCTTCCATGTCAGATTTGAAGTTGGTCCATTGCACTGCTCGAATGGTCGTCCGTGGACCATAACTATACAAGCCTTTGATGTTAAGGTAGATTGCAATGTGATCACTTCCTCGTGTCTCAACATCTGGAAACCACTTGACGTATCTCGCGAGGGAGTTGGAGACAAAAGCAACGTCGAGACAGCTGCCGTATGTCACCCCTCCAAGAAAAGTGGGGCTGCCGTCGTTCAGGAGAGTAAGGCCATAGTTGTAGGCGATGTTTGCTAACCTGCGTCCTCTTGCATTTGTCCGCGTACTTCCCCATGCGTGATTGTGCGCATTGAAATCACCTATGAGGACCATGGTGCAGGACACACTCTCCAAATATCCGATAATCTCCTGGAATCAAGATTACTTGACGGCGATAAATAAACGCCTATGAGAGTAAACATGAGTTGGTTCTTTTTCACAGTGATGCAGACATACTTATTGTCATCGTGAGGTGCAATGGTTGCACAACATACGTCAGTTCACGACGAACAAAGACAATGATTTTGCTGCACGCACCGTTCGTTGAAGACGTGACAGCTTCGTACCCCGATAGTCTTATTGGTTTCGACAAATTGGATTCACAAATGACGATGATTGGAAACACGTTGGTAAACACAAACTGACAAAAATCTGAAAGGCGTGATTTTAGTCCTCTGGCGTTCCATTGGATGACGGATGCAGCCTTGACTTCTTTAAGAAATGTTGAGGTGAGATGTAGCCATCTTCCTAGTTGAGAGATTCAAGCACTGGGCTTAGGGCGTCCAATAATTCAAGTGCGCTTCGAGCAGATGGTGTCTTCATGTCGACTACTATCGCTCAGATGGCTTCTATAAGGGAACGCAGCACCGAGATCACTCTACGATCAGTTTTAGGCAAATCTTCCATGGTTGGAGACGGCTCTTGTGTGGCCACAACCTGCAGAGGTTCCTTGGCAGAAGAGTGCGTCGGGAGCGTGGGCCATTCCTCCAGAGAAGGAGGCTTCTCTGTTTCTTTCGTAGAAGTGGTGGGCCCTTTCGCGGCGCTACTGGATAGAACCGCTAAAGAGTGGGAAGGAGCGTCTCGGGAATGTGCCTTCTTTGAAGACTTTCGATGATGATGACGTGGACGCCGACGCCGGACTGCTTCGGCTGCCTCCCTGTGGTTGAGTTGTCTCGGGCCATTTGTCTGAGAACCGCGCGCTCCTTTTGGATTCGAGGACAGTCTTTCGACGAGGCAGCATGAGGACCACTGCAGTTGGCGCACTTCAGAGTAGTCGCCCGACAGGCGTCTTCAGCATGAGATTCAGCGCAGCGGGGACACAGTCGTAAGTTGGGGCATACGCCCTTGACGTGTCCTAGCCTGAAGCACTGATGACATTGAAGTGGCTTTTGGATGAATGGTCGAACCGGATGTCGAAAATGTCCAACTTTAACGTGGGACGCTATGCAATCTCTTTTGAAAAACACTTTTACGCAGCGCGTATTTCCAAGGCGCCACACTTGCGTAATGACAGTTCCCTCGTTTGCAGGCTTGATGAGGGTAGACAAGTCAGCATTAGGAATGGCAGTGTCGATGTCATAAATTACACCGGCAATTGATTTGTCATCCATCGGGATAAAGGGGCGCATTTTAATGCCACCTAGCTCAGTCATTTGCTGCAGCTGTCCTAGCGCACTCACATCGTGCACGTCTATGGCAAGAATGTTCTTCCTTGGGTTTACTCGTACGTCCTTAATTTGATGTGGCACCGCACATTCGAGAGCAACCGAAAGGGCTTGCCTGTTCAGGAGCCGTAGGTTGCTTGATGGATCTTCGGGCATGAAGATGATGACGTGCGGCCAGCGCGCAGGCCTTGAATGCACAGTCGCTGTGCTTGCAGGAGCTGATGCTGCTGTATTTGCCGTCCTTCTCTTTGCCCTCTTACCCGGACAGGTATAAAGTTACCATCGGATGTGTCGTCTTCCGACATAGAATAGAGATCGGTGTCCTCAGTGTCACTGGGAGAGCCAGCTCGCTTCCTTGTGGTTGACGGGTGTGAGGACCTGTGACCAGGCGGGCCTCTGGCATGCTCCATGTCCATCACCGCAAGACGGAGAGGCGAGGCACCTCAAAAGACCGATGATTTCACTAAAATGAAACATAGCGCTGAAACAGCGTTCTTCTAAAGAGACATTTCTTCTTCCTCCTCGATTGCTTATCCAGGTCGCCTATAAAGCAAGATGATGTCTCGGAAGATGATGACATGGCATTTTTAGGAGTGGTCGACACAGTCACCATTCGTCTAAGCAGAAAGAACACAGTGAGTTGCTCCCTCTTATTAATTTTCTTAACGGCATGTCCACAAGCGTTCCCAAGATATTTGCAAGGAGCCTGTCATCCTTCTGCTTGTGCAGTGGTGTCCTATACAAGAACTTTTCCACCGGCGGAAATGCCCACTTACCTGTCGTCCCGACATGCATTCGCGATGAGATTCTGAGCGCTTGCCACGATGAGCCAACCACCGGCCTCATTGAATACACGTGCACATTGGCCAGAATCCAACAGAAGTACTACTGGCCGAAGCTTCCAGGCACTGTAAAGCATTACGTCCGCACGTGCCTCGATTGTCAACGACGAAAATTGCCACCTTTAAAACCAGCTGAATTGTTGCAACCAGTTCAAGTGCCCACCATGCCTTTTGCACAAATCGGAATGATCTGCTTGGACCATTTCCAACTTCGCATACTGGAAACAAGTGGGTAATTGTCGCTATGGACTATCTTACTCGCTACGCAGAAACAAAGGCTTTATCAAGTGGAACCGCAGTAGAAGCGGCACGATTTTTCTTTGAAAATATCGTTCTGAGGCATGGTGCTCCTAGAATTATGATAACAGACAGAGGTACTGCTTTCACGGCCATGCTCCTCAAGTCAGTGCTTGAGTTGAGTGGAACAGCGCATCGAAACACTACCTCCTACCACCCACAAACCAACGGCATAACAGAACGCCTCAACAAGACAATTGCTGATATGCTCAGTATGTACATCGACGTGTATCATAAAAACTGGGACGACGTTCTACCATACGTGACGTTTGCCTATAATACGGCGCAGCAGGAAACTACACGAAGCACGCCATTTAATCTTCTTTATGGCCGTGAAGGGACGACAATGCTTGATGCCATGCTGCTGCACAACTCTGTGGATACAGACACAGATAATCAAGCCTTTACCCAACAAGCTGAAGAGGCACGGCAGCTAGCACGCGTGCGAATCGCCCGCCAGCAGAGTTACGACGAACAACGTTATAACCTGCGACACCGGTATACGTCACTATCAACCAGGCGGGAAAGTGTGGGTCTGGAGCCCTATTCGCCGACTCGGCCTTTCCGAAAAGTTACTGAAGAATTACTTTGGTCCCTACAATGTTATACGGTGCCTAAGTGACGTGAATTATGAGGTCATCTGTGAGAGTTCTTCGCGAGCTCGAAAATCTGAAATCGTACCCGCCGTGCGGATGAAGCCATATTGCAGTGAGCCAGTTGCGTAATACGTCAACTACATACACCGCGTATTCTGTAGCCGAGCATCGGGTCGATGCTCTTCCTACAGGGAGGCAAATGCCGCATTCAACCTGCAGAGGAGAGCTCGCACAGCCAGAGAGGAAGACGAAGCTTTTGCACGGTCCTCTTTACAAGCGCCTTTCATTTTTAATTAAAGTGAGCTCTTCTATATCGGACTCCTGCTGTCTTTGCGTCGTGACAATATGTTCGAAACAGCACACATAAAACTGCAGAAATTTTGCAAATGGGTAGGGACAGCTTCTCTGTATGTTCCAGATTTGTGTGTGTGTGTGGGTAAATATGTAAAGAATGAATAAAATTTACCTCATTGATTTCACCAAATTGTTTGTCCATCAAGTTTTGCTCTTATAAGAGCAAAGTTTGATGGATCTATCGTGTGGTCGATCTATATATAGATTGACCAAACGTTCGATAGCACACAATGACTTTTTCATGGAAGAAATGATCACAGGTTAATCTCTCCAAACGCTTTCAAGGGCAATAAATTACTTAAACTAGTGGGTTTATTTTTTGCCCAAAGGGGTAAATAAAACTGTTAAGCATGTAAAACTCGCTGAGAACGCTTTATTTTTTAACGGGACACCATGATGGCAATGGATTCACAGCCTCATGTACGCACGCTCGCTCGAGCAAACGAGTGACGTCACGGTTGCAGAGAGCAGGCCTGATAACATTCTTCTAGGTGGCATTGGCTGTTGTCATCTACTTGATTTCCTCGAAGCAGTGCCACAACAAGCCATCGTTTTTGCCGATGGAGGAATTTTTATTAGAACTCGCACAGTTCCCAGATAACCAAGGATTTGATGAAAGCATTTCATATTAGACGAATGCACGACGCATGAGTCTCTGAGGCATCGATGTATCTACGGAAAAAAAGTTCGACCATCTTTTTCATGCGTGTGTGACGTAAGCTGACACACTGTGTAACTTTTTCTATTTAAATTTAATATTTCCGCGCAATGCTGATAGGTTCTTTTTTTAATCGCTTTCACGTTTGTGTGTTCTTCGAATAAAGCTTTTCAGTTGCGAGTCGCCGCTCATCCCTGACCCTTCTATACTATTCCTTCTTCGTCGTTCTTTCGTTAGAGTCAAACATATGCTAGCTGGCTTACTAAAAAGCCTAAATTTCTATAACATATTCAGTTCGAAGAACCATTGGCTTCGCTATAGGAGTTTCATACAATTATACCAGTAGAGGGGAATCTGGCGCTAGTATCTACTTAGGCTCCTTCAGGGACGCTTTTACCCCCATGGGACTGATGGGAACAGTCTTCGGATCTCATTCCGACTGATTATGTTCTTGAGATTTACAACGCTTCTTTGCCGACTGCAGAAGAAAGTGATATGAACTTATATCTAATTTAAACTTGCTTCATTCTTTTGCATACGTAAATATTATTGCAAAATGTTTTCGTAGCTATGAGACAGAAGTGAAAACTTGGCAAGTTCAACCACCAAAATATACATTCGTGCGTCATTGTGTCCAGATTGGCATCAAAATATATTGAATTATTTTTAGAACACTTGAAAACGAACATGCTTATTTTTCCCTCGAAAGCACGCAATGTCTATTTATGAAAATAACTGTAAAGTATTAAGTGAGAAACGCTTAACGTTTCGTCTGCTGCGATGCCAGGTGGGCTGCTGTGGAAAACCTCCCAACACCCACAAGGCGTGTTCCCGCAAACTATACTACATCAGGCGCCATCAAGCGTTCCTGCGGAGCACTTCCAACTTCGCGTAGCTCTGCTCCCACTTATATGAGCACATTACCTGCACTGATCGGTTACTGTGGGGTGACCCGGCTATAAGAACTATAGGCCATATAAAAACTCGTCATTCACGTCCATCAGCTAGCGACAGTAAGCGGCAAGACCACTGTCGTAGAAATTCCTCCTCCCTAAAGAAAAGCGATTTTCCCAACAGAAACGGTCATGTTTCGGAGTATGCGCTCTATAATCAGAAAGAGAGCACGACGACGATGATCTGCAGCAACAGCCTCGCATCTGTTACGCCTCAAGCAAAAAGCTAAGAAGGCGTGCAAAACGACAACGTGAGCGACGAGCTGATCCTATAAGTTTAACCGATTAACACCTATAGTCACGGAAACCAGTATTACGGCAATCCAAAACATCTTATTGACAATGCTTCAGCACGTGTTGGTTAGACTCCTGTAACGGAGAGTTAGAACAAGTGGCAGATGGGAACATGCCCCGCCTGTCCACTCTGTCTCGTGCTGGGAGTACTCTCAATCCCCGGCGCCGCATGAAGTCACGAAAATGACCAGGCAAAAGTAGGCCGTTATTGCGCTCCGCGAGACATGTCTCGATCATGCTAGACGGGCTAGAGGAACCAGAGGGAGTAGAAACACGGCTTTCTAGAATGCCCACATCGAGACAAACCTGCTGCGCGCGGCGTTAAAATGCTACACTCCTTCAAAAAAGGCAGTGCTACTTACTAACTTTGAGGTAGTAAATTGTTGTCACAACATTCACTACATAAGTGCTAACTGTAAGTAGTAGACGACAGACATTTACTATCTCTGGTTGCTTCTAAGGCAGTGAACGTCTGTGGTATACTACCTGCAGTTACTACTTAGGTAGTGAATGTTGTGACAACAATTTACTACGTCAAAGTTAGTAAGTGGCACTGCCTTTTTTAAGAGGTGCTGTGGTGGAGTGAAATGCAGGCACGTTAAGTGCTTTCGGTGCAGAGTTAAGCCGAGTATCCGGTAGCAAATAGCACAACTCGGCGCCTAAGAAATGGCAGGAAAGATTACACGTGAGACACTGATCACCGTGCAACAAGCGAAGTAACAGTCGCAATGACAGTAGCCGCTGCATGCGAACGGATGAGAATGCGAATCCACCGCAGTTGCGTGGTTTTCCGAGTGCTGCTCGGCAAACCAGGTCTGTTCCACCGACCAGAAAGATGAACTAAAGTGTAAATGTAACGACCTGGTTGTTCGATCGTAATTGGGTTTGTACGACATACGATAAGGACCATGAACGGCCGCAAAACACAGTCTGTGCTAGATGCCTTCTTTCGAGCATCGGTAAATCATACTCTTGTGCTTCCCGGACGTGTCGTTTTACATCTTCGAGTATACTAAAACACACACAGAGGCTGATATTAGTAGTAGGTAAAATGCGAATGGAGTCGCGTTCTTGAAGACCGAAAAAAACTTAGGCAGGCGTCCAGGGGACCGATGAATGATTGTCGACATCTGGAAGATTTAACGCAGCGCCTGAAACAGTCTGAAACTCGGCAAAAGGCCGTAGGCTACGGGATACAACGTTAAATACAACATGTTGTCATCGATGAATGCAGTGTCTTTGACGGCACCACTGCTGTCCCAGTTTCGAGAAACAAAGGCCCTGGTGTTCAGAATAATTGTTGAATGATTAGAGTACTCTACTATGGGGAAGCACTAAACCGTTCCTGTATGCTGTCTCCTAGAAAAACGACTAGCTGCGTTTAGAAATAAAAAAGGTGAAAGATTTTGAGTACTTGGTGCTCTACTATGGGGGACCAAGACGCCATCCCGTAGGCCTCACACCTGATGAGGCACTGCTGGCAAAAATGTGTGCTTAGAAAAAAAATTGGCAGATCCCACGTAAAGTAGGAATCGATGATATGCGAAGCATAAATGAGGAATTTCGGTAGGTCACTTTGAAATCAGTACAGCGTTACGAGGTAAAAGTAAACGATGCCGTACATGGCTTGTGTCATGATTATTATGTTTGGATGTGTCGTTTACCTTCGTCATCTATCCACGTCACGTGATACCAAATTTAGCTAGCGAAACGGTGGCGAGCCCGCTATGAGCATGGGATGTTGTCATGTTCTTACGTGACACGCGTGTCAAGATTATCATGTTTGCAGCCGTCATATTTCGTCAGGGGCGCTGCGAGCGCTCGATGGTGACGGACGCACTCCACATCGCCTCCGTAGATTTTATGCTATTTCTGCGGACATCCACCTTGGTACCCCTGAAACTTGGATTTATCGTCACCGCCAAGTTCTCCGCTTCGCCTAGACAACACCTTCGTCCAGGTGGGTCCAGTTTTGACAACTTGAGGGACGTCCTTCACTCCCGGCTACAACGCCGCCTCGCTAAGGGCTCTCAGCCCGGCGATGGCGGCCGCTAACGTGGTTACGGGCTATGATCCTACCTCAAGCCAAATGCTGTCTATGGAGATTTCATCCTCCGAAAACACCATGCCATCAGAAGATGAATACCTCGACGACATGGTGAGACTGTGGCAACGCAAGCAAGCGAAATCGAACTGCGTCTCAACAACAACGAGACGCCACAGCGGGCCACCATTCCCCAGCCTTGCAAGGAACGCCGGCGCGCCATCCCTCCGGTGGTGTGCCTACCTCTGCTCCGTCCTCGCAGCCAGCGAAGCAACGCAAGTGGCGTCCGCGTCAAACTCCTCGCCTCTCTCGCGACGACTACATCGTAGTAGTTAAACCTCGCGTTCCCTGCGAGCTACGCACATTTGTCCCGGCCGATCGCGCGGGCGACGCCATCCGCAGCTACCTCGGCGACCGGACTACCACGCAAATTCAAGTGTGGCCAATCTGGGAACAGAACATCTTGGTCTGTAGCACCACCATTTTGCCTATGGCACAGCGACTCCTCGGGGACTTCCAGCTGCAAGTGGGGGATCAGCAGCTGCCCGTTCGAGGCCACGCCAAGGCACCAGGGGATACATGCAGGGCGTCATCAACGTAAACCCTGCTGAAAGCCCGGAAAAGATAAAGTCTGAACTGTATTGGCCTCGAGGTACTACCCTTGCGGTCCGCAAACTCGGAGATTCCGCGGCGGCGGTGGTGACTTTCGAGGGCACGAAGTTACCCCGCTTCCTCTTCTACCACTGCGTGGCGACGTACATCCGCGCCTACAAGAAAACGGTCCCGGTTTGCACCAAGTGCGGTACCATCGGCCATCGACCACCTCAGTGTCCTCACCCCGCTCCAACGCAGTGTGCCAAATGTGGAACCCCCGCACCTGCAGGTCTCAATGCCCACGACTGCCACCCCAAGTGCCTCCTCTGCCACGGCGCCCATGAGACTGGGACCAGTGGCTGCACGGCAAAATATCGAAAATATCGGAAACGCAAGCAGCCCTCAACATCTGCTCGAGGGACCACCTCATGTTCGTCACAGCCAGACAGCGGCACCAACCTGCATCAGTCGGCTCCACCACTCCACGCCGACACTCAGCATTCCCACCGCTCGAAGCACCAGCGGTGGTACCTCAGGTGAGCAGTTGGGCAGGGAAAGCTGCTTCTAAGCCTCTCTCACCCCCTTCTGTCGATCCTCCTTCTCCCGAACTTGCGGCACTTCAAAAGCAAAATTCTCTTTTAACTAAACAACTCGAACTCTTAAATAAGCGACTTCAACCCCAACAACAGTGTACTGCAAGGCCATCCGGTATTGCCTCCTCTGTCCAGGCGGCTACGCCAGCTACGTCCAAGCTTAGTCCTGCGCTAAGCCCACTCCCATTAAACCGCCGGTTCAAGCACCATTGTACTCCAGCACTCGGAACCGGTGCCACATCTACTCCAGAAGCTCTTGAGGCTCCTGGGGCACCTCAGGTTCTTGCCCGCTAACCAAACTCTCCCTAGCGAAGAGCGCACCCCGCGCGTAGAGGAACGCCTCACGCGCGTCGAAGCTTCGATTAATCACCTCCTCACCAGCTTCTCGGTCCAACGCATAGTAGTAGAGGTTACCCAGGCTATTCAAGCCTGGGCAATCACCCAGTTTCAACCCAAGGCATCGCGTTCCCGCTCCTGCTCGGTGAGCAGTGAGGGTACAGCTCCACGGCGTCGTCGTAAGGTGGCTACCACCACCCCGCCGTCGGACAATCCGGCCTCCGTGCCCCTCCCTGCCTCTGAGGATTCCGAGCGGGACATGGAGGACCAAATATAAAACCTAGGACAGTCACGATGGCTACCAATCGTACGTCCCGTTCAAACATTGCGTCTAAATTCGAGATCATACAGTGGAACCCTGGAGGCTTCGGGAACAGGCGAAAGCGTTCACATCTTTCCCTTTTCCTCAGCTCACTTGGCTCTCAGCCGGCCGTCTTGGCGCTCCAAGAATCTGGCCCTGCTCCATCCCTTTCTGGATACTGCTCCTATGTAGGCGGCACCACCACATGCCTCCTCGTGCATAAAGCTTACACGGCGTACAGATTGACCTCGATCTGGATCTTCCTTACGACTACTGCATGATATCAGTGCTGTCTCAGCGGAGGGGCCAACCATCAATACATATCTTAAACGTGTACTGTCCCCCTCGCCTTGCAAGGGCTTCGTTTGCGCATCTCTTCCATCGGGCGCTGCGTATAGCGGCCCGACAACCACTGGTGATTGTCGGGGACTTTAATGCCCCCAGCCCTCACTGGGGTTACCACTACGAGAAGGCCCGGGGCAGAGAGCTCAAGGAGCTCATTTCCTCGCTGAGCCTGACGCTTCTTACCGATCCGGCACAACCCACACGTTCCGGCAACTCGGTCACGCGAGACACATGCCCCGACCTCTCCCTCACCCGTCACATCCGCGATGCTACATGGGAAATTTAGGCGAAACCTAGGCAGCGATCACTTTTTACTCCGCATTTCGTTCACACCGCGGCAGAAAATGCGCCAACACTGGGGCCAAGCCCGTCTCACCGATTGGACTCAGTTCAGAATGCAACCATTCCCCGCCGGCCTCTCCTCGACCGAATATGCAGCGTGGGCATCATACGCTCTTCATATGAAACAAGCGAACACTCGCACCCTTGCAACCTCTAATTTGACTCCTGCAATCGATCCACACCTCCTACATCTTTGGCACGCTCGCCGCGGGCTCATAAGGCGCTGGAAACGCAACAAACTTAATCGGAAACTTCGCGCTCGCATTGAGGCGCTCACTGCAGAGGCGGCCGCATACTCCGCACAACTTTCCGATGCTAACTGGGCAGACACCTGTTCGAAGGCTGCAAACCAGATGAGCTCTAAGAGTGCGTGGCGACTCTTTAGAAGCCTTCTCGATCCCTCCACCACCAGGGGAGAAACGCAACGCCAGCTCCACCGTGTTCTGCATGCCTTTCAGGGCACTACGGATGAACTCGCGCGAGAACTTTGTGACCGCTACATCTGCCGCACAATTGATCCCGCAGGCCCAGCATATACGTATTCCGGCGCCCCTAACACCGACCTCGACGCCCCATACACTTTCTGATTTACGATTTGCACTCACGAAAATGCGACGGGGCACGGCCCCTGGACGCGACGGAATCACAGTATCGCTCCTGGCAAATCTTCCCGACCAAGCACACCTCTCGCTACTCCACCTTATAAATTCGATATGGGACGGTTCTCCGCTTCCAACGGAATGGACCACATCGGTCGTGACATTCATTCCCAAATCGGCAAAGTCCATTAGTATTGAGGCACTGAGACCCATCTCACTTACGTCTTGCGCAGGCAAACTCATGGAAACCATGGTTCGCGAACGCCTTTCCGCCTACTTGGAGGCCAGGAGGACCTTTGCCGACACGATGTTTGGCTTTCGCCCGCATCTGTCGGCGCAGGACGTCCTGCTCCAGCTTCAACACGATATCATAGAGCCGACTACTATGCGCCATAACGATAAAGCCGTGCTCGCTCTCGATCTCCGCGGGGCGTTCGACAACGTCAAACACAGCACTATACTCACTAACCTGTCTACCACAAACTGCGGGCAGAAGACTTTCAACTACATTCGCGCCTTTCTATCACATCGCACCGCCTTCATTCGCCTTAATTCTACCGAACACGGCCCGTACTTATTAGGCACGCGGGGTACACCTCAAGGGGCAGTCCTGTCTCCTCTGCTTTTTAACCTGGCGATGATGAACCTCCCCTCTCTTCTAAGCGAGGTCGAGGGAATACAACACGCACTATATGCGGACGATATCACAATCTGGACCAACACCGGCTCCTTAGCGCAAATCGAAGAACGCCTGCAAAAGGCTGCCCTTCTGGTGGACACCTACGCAGGTTCATGCGGCCTGGAGTGCTCTCCAGCTAAATCGGCTCTTCTTTCAGTCTCTCCGCTACCGCCGCCTCAAATTTTTCTTCCGTCCGGGCCCGTCCCGTCAGTGCAAAATATTCGGGTTCTTGGCCTTCACCTCACATCGTCCTTGGATCCAAAGGGCACAATAGCAGGCCTCAGACGCACCAGCGAACAGGTGAGCCGCATGATACGGCGAGTTCTACCAAGCGCGGCGGCCTCCGCGGGTCTCAGTCCCTCCGATTGGCCCACGCGTTTGTGACCAGTCGCGTCCTCTACGCCTTGCCTTACCTTCGCCTGCGTCGTACACGAGCACCAGCTGGACGTCCTTCTTCGTTCAGTATACAAACGCGCTCTGGACCTACCTATTGCAACTTCCAACAGCCGATTCACGGCTCTGGGGGTACACAACACCTTTGCAGAGATGCGCGAAGCTCATCGCGTTATCCAAATCAATCGACTTGTCGCAGACGCCTTCAGGGCGCCGTCTTCTACACAGACTTGGCCTTAACCCGATATCTGACCAAGACCCTCTGCAGCCGGTAACCAGAGCTCTGGCGTCAAAAGCTATGGGTGGAACCTCTACCCGTAATATGAACCTCGACCTCCATCCTGGCCGAGACTAGCACGCGCCGCGGCCTTATACGCGGACACTCCGATCGCTCCTGGTGTTTTCTACGTGGACGTCTCGGGTCCCTCCCCCTCGGGTCATCTTCACGGCTGCCGTGATTACAGAGGGCAACAACGTAGATAGGCCTCTCCTTTCGAGCAGACACAGTAACGCACGCTGAAGAGGTCTGCCATAGCTTTGGCGCCTCTCACCCTGCCTCACGCACCATCCTGACGGACTCGCGACTCGGCCTGTTCTCAGTACCTTCAGGGTTCCATTGCTCCGCTGGCGGCTAGCCTACTACAGGCAGCCTCTTGGCGCTTTAACCCTCATCCCATTCGTATAGTGTGGACCCCAGGCCACTCGGGCCTGCCCGGCAACGAGGCGGCAAATGCCGCTGCCCGCGCTTCTCCTGTCCGGGCCGTTGCCCCTCCATGTCCCGAGACGGAATCTGGCAATACCAACCTGACGCGCTTTCGCGAAATTTTGGCTTATTACCGGGCTTCGCGCCGCCTCTACCCGGACCCCGCACGCGGTTTGGAGAAAGCGGACGAACGACTGCTACGCCGCCTGCAGACGAACACCTTTATCAGTCCGGCGGTCGCCAGGCACTTTTTGCCGGAAATCAATGGCACCTGCTCGACCTGTCATGTGCTCGCCGACACATATCACGTCGTAGCATCGTGCCCAGTTAATCCCGTCCCTTTCTCATCCCCTTTTCCTATCCCAACTAGAGAGGCTTGGGAGGAGCACCTGCTCGGCTGCTCTACCTTGGCTGCACAACGCTCCTTGGTGGAGCGCGCAGGGCAGCTTCCAGCTCCACTGGCGTCCCGGAATAGGGTCTTGCCACTCTAGCACGCCGATGGGCCACGTCGGCACTCTCTAGTAAACTTTTTCTGAAATAAATGTTTTTTACCACCACCACCATATATTTCGTCATCCATTGACGTCACGTAACACCAAGTTCGGTATATGTGAAGCCAGCAAAATGGCCGCGGACGCGTCATGAAGGGCCCAATATACTCCAATGTAGCGTTGACACGCTCGCACGCTGGTCACAGCGACGCTACGCTAGCAAAACGCGAGCATGCACTCTATGGTCTGACGCCAGGCGCGACCAGAGTCCGTCGGCGAAGCCCGACAGCAACCGGCGCGAAATGCGACATGCTGCATTTTGCGCCGATGTGTTAACCCTTTTCGTGACGGAGGGACGCCGGACGTGCTGAGACGGGGCTGCATCAAAGCAACGCAGCGTGGCGCGCGCCTCTGATTATAAGGCAGGACCGGCGCCTGGCGTGGCAACGCCGGCGTGGCGCGACGAAATGAACGCCAGTGAGCACGTGCACCGCGTCGCGTCGAAATGTAATGGCGCCTTAACTGTGACATGTAGTCATGTTCTCACATGACACGCTTCTCATGATTATCATGTTTTCACAAGGCCATACCTTCGCTATCGATTGACATCACGTTATACCAAATTTGGCATGTGTGAAGCTAGCGAAACGACCGCGAGTGCATCATCAGTGTGGCATGTAGTCATGTTGTTACATGACACGCATGTCGTGATATCATGTTTGGATTTGTCAATTACCTAAGCCGTCCGTTCGCGTCACGTAATACCGAATTTGGTACATGTGAAGCTAGCAAGACGGCTGCGAGTGCATCATGAGCGTGGCATGTAGTCATGTTGTTACATGACATGCATCTCATGTTTATCAGTTTTGCACCAGTATCATACCTTCGTCATCCATTCACGTGCCATAATACCAAATTTGGTATAAGTTAAGCTAGCGAAACGGCCGCCAGCGCATCATGAGGGTGGCATGTAGTCATGTTGTTGCATGAAACGCATCTCATGATTTTCATGTTAGGGTCTGTCGTTTGTGTTCGTCATGCAATCATGCCATACCACACCAGTTTTGCGACATGCTGCGTGAAAGAAACCACCGCAAGGGCTGCAGAACCGTGAAATGTACATCCTGACACTGATGACATCCTTGTCATGACTTTCATGTAATGACTAATGAGATATGTTCTTCATACAGTCATGTTATGTCATGCCAAATTTGGTATTGATACCATTATCCAATCGAACAGCAGAGCTACAAGTCGTAGGCGGCTAGATAGATAGATAGAGATAGATAGATAGATAGATAGATAGATAGTAGATAGATAGATAGATAGATAGATAGATAGATAGATAGATAGATAGATAGATAGATGGATGGATGATGGATGGATGGATGGATGGATGGACGGACGGACGGACGGACGGACGGACGGACGGACGGACGGATGGATGGATGGATGGATGGGTGGATGGATGGATGGATGGATGGATGGATGGGTGGATGGATGGATGGATGGATGGATGGATGGATACGCTCAAAGTCGCTGAAGCTCGCTAAGAAATGCTTCACACTTAAAGTGGGTAACGATTTACATTGCTGGGTAGTCTACTAAAGGAGAGCATAGAGCCATCCCGTTGTCCTCACACTTGATGAGGCCTCCTGCACTGCTCCACGATATTGGAAAGACTACAATTGTGTTTAGAAAAAAGGGGGTAACGATTAGGGTACTAGTTACTCTACTAAGGGAGAGCTCGAAGCCGTCCCGTGGCCAGCGCCCACGCCTTCTATTTGGCGACGCGCAAATGTTTAGCAACAAAAAGTTTAACGATTTCGAGTACTTCGTACCCAACTATGGGAGAGCACTAAGCCGTCCCGCGTTTGAAAAAAGTGGGTGACGATTTAGAGTACTAAATACTCTACTATGGGAGAGCATAAAGCCGTCCCGTGATAGCAAGAGCATACCAATAATTAATCCCGCTTATATGTCTACACTTGAACAGTTTCTTAATTCGACGACGCTTTTATTAACACTTTACTTTTTCATGCAGTCTGGTGCATGGAGTGTCACTGGTTTATGTCTGGAAGCTGAACGTCCTGTTAATTTACCTTGAGGCTTGTGACATCAATGGACTGTCTAACGCATGCCCTGTTGTTGTAACAACGAACTTTTAACGTTCAATATACGTAGTAATTGCATCAACCGAAAAAAAAAGGAAATTTGGGTCGAGCGGAAACCAAGAAGCACGACTGCTTGTCACGGGCGAAGGACAGACGCGGCGTGATTCAGGTCGCAATACCTGGAACTAATAAAGGGAAAGCTCGTTAATTCAAAATAGGTTTATAGGCTGATTCTGACCGTTCCCAATGGGCCACAAAAATATGGTGGGCATCCGAATCGTAGCCGAACAAACACTTCCGAAGCCGGTTTTCGAAGGGATGATGACCTAGGGCCATTGCAGTTCGGTCGTTCTTTACTTCCGTTTTGTTTTTGTCTCGGGTATCCTAAATTACAGCAGATTCGTAACCCCGATCAGTTTGCGCATATTACTACCCCTCAGCAGTGGGAGACCACGCTGTTCAGCTCCGACCTTGAAACACAAGTGGTGCGTTACGAAGCGGGTGGAGGCAACCGCCAGGGACCAAGGTTTCCTGGCTGCCTCACCAACAGTGGACTCACGCACGCTGAACATCAGACCCGTGTATATGGCGCCAAATAAATGTTTCTCCTCCTCCTCCGAAGGATATCTACAATAGATTTCACGTGGACAGCATATGTACAGTACGGTCCACTGTTAGGGGGAACACGCGAGCATGTAGCCGGCGTAAGGTCCCTAGATGAAACAAGGTAGCGTCACTCATTGTTCTCGAGCCGTCCTCCTCACTCTCTCGATTACTGCTCTTTTTCTCTGCCATCCGCGTCTGTAATTGGTGCATTACTTGCACGTGATCTTGAAAATGGCTGGTGGTGTTATTTTATTATGCAAAAGATTCAAAACGAGTACGCATGCGCATATGGCTCCAGCCGGATTCTCGTCGTGACCAAAGACAAAATCGTAGCCAGAACATAAACTGAAGAGGAGGAGCGTTTCGGTGTGCGCTAAGTCGACCAAGATTGTTTCGCCATGCTCTTTCAATGCAACATCGGCGTTTTTCAGCAATGCTGCGTTGCCGTAAACAACAGAAAATGGTATCGCTCTCTTCAACTTGCCTCGTGCTTTCCGAGATGAAGCGCACCATGAAGTGCAACTATGAACCATTTCACGCGAATGCTTTCGTGCAACTCCGTCAACGTAGTTCGACGCGGATCTGCGAAGCGAGTTCACTTGTCGGTTTTTTTTTTGAAACGCCAGGCGCGCGTCTAATGCGTGTCTAGTGCATGCCAGTTGGTACAAATACATGTGGGTATGCACGTATACAGAGCAGCTGTAGGTTGTAATCAACGCACCTTCAGAAACATTTCACTCTTGACCAGTTCCCGCTTGAGCCGAAACGCGCTGCTTCGAGACACCTCACCACTAGAACTCTCACTTTTCAGGAAGTTCCCAGCACCGCATCAGAATTATTTGGCATCACGATTGTCCAAATGGGCACATTTAAAAAAAACGTCATTGCAGTGCTGCTGGACGAGTGTTCGTACCAGTCTTGTCGTAGTTTTTTTTCTTGCGTGTGCACAAGCAGGTTGTAATCAATCGTCACAACGTCACGCCCTGTGGCCACTTACAGGATCGAGCAAGAAGCACGTTCACTGTGCCACAGGACGAACAAACACAATTGGAGAAGTGGACTAGTTAGAACTGGACGAAATACCGCGGCCGTGGAACTAAAATGTACTACGCGAGACGCCATGGCTAGTGGTGTAAAGTATAGAACTGCACAACGTTGCCAGTTGAGTAACGCACATCCCGCTTGCTCTTGCGTTGTGCCGTTTATGTTCATAAAGGTAACTGTTTATTCTATGTCTTATTTCGTTCCATTTTGTTTCATTTACATCTATTCACCGTAGCAACAGAACCCAAACATTCGCTTTTAGATGAAAGTTTTAAACCTTCTAGGGGGCGCTTCAGGCAAATAAGCGAGGAGGAAAAGGAAGGGTGTCGCTACCTTGGAAACTTGTTTCATCTAGAGACCTTAAGCCGGCGGTCCGCGGGGCGCCAACTGCTGGCGAGATTTGGAAACGCGGAGCATGCGCGCAGAATCGCAAGGGCGGTACTTGCCCGCGTCCTCTGCTACTACACTGCTCTACGCTCGGCGCGCGCTAGCGACAAGCTTGCTGTGATTGCTTCATCGGCCATCAATTTCCAGGTCTGTTATAAAAAGCGGCATGGCTAGAGTACTTGAGAACAAAAGGCTTCGAATAGTCGAGCTGTACACCAAAGAATACAGCGAGCGTGATGTCACTGCCATCGCGAAACGGCCACTTTCTCATTACAAGCGTAATCATCGGGATTACGAATGTAGTTTTTTCATTGCCAAGTTCTGTCACGCATAGTCCTATTTTGCTTACACAGATAGGCATTTGATTCTTCGTTTCACAAGGCTCAAATGCCTTTCATTACCTTTGCATTATTCATATGTTTCGAGGCTACAAATCTGAGATTAATTGTCACGGGTCCCGTTAATTAGGCAGGCGATCACCGGGCTAATTTCAAGGGCCGAAGTATCGGCCCCCCGAATCGCACAACGAAAGCGTGGACAATTTAGAAGTGGTCCTATTCGGCCCGCCAGCGGACGCCAGCTGTGGCCCAAAGAAAAGTCAGATCCGAGAGTTGACAAACAAAACAAAATTATATGCTCAATTATGGCAGATTGAAACGATACACAAGTATGTACACTCGACAATAGTTGAATACAATATGTCACCAATCAAACAACGTACTACACAGTACAATCAGCCACACTTGAAACACAGACACAGACAACAATACGCACTACAATGCAGTCGCATGCATCGAACAACTAAGACACTTAAAGACTTAAGAGTTCGAAAACTTATTCAGTCCAAAGTCTTTGGAACAGAAGTCTCAATGATACTCTTCCGAGGATCACTCACTCAAAGTCCAGCGTTGTTGTCGTTCCGCTGCCCCCAAAGTTTCTCTTCCAGAAAACCTCGCGTCTTCAATATGCCGCTCTCCAAGAACCAAACTTCTTCGCCGGTAACACGTCGGCTGCCCACGTGCAGCTGTTGCCACACGTCTTCACTCGCTGGCGGTAGACACACCTCTTGCCTGTAGCTCGAGTTTTCGCCTCTCAGGTGTAAATCCTCTTCTTCTCCTCCTTTGTCACTGAGTACAAAAGGCTTCGCTGACAAGGCGGAACACCCTACGCACTCTGGCGCAATATTCCTTCTTCTCCTGCTTTGTCACTGAGGACAAAACCTTCGCCGAGGACACAGCAGAAAACCCTACGCACTCTGGCGCATACTTTCTTCTTTTCCTGATCTCCCATCTCTGCTGCTCGGTTAAATACCTTCCGCGCGAGATTCCAGAAAATTCACATCATTTCATCGGTGCGATACGCAGCGAAGGCTGGGGAAAGCGTGAGACGGTTTGAGGGCCGTCAGCGACAGATGACGCAACCCTGCATCACCACGCCCCTTTCCATCGAGAACTTTCCAGGGCTTGCTCGGCCGCCGATGTGAGGAGGTTCGTCGGCGAACCTACGCTTCCGAGGGGAGAGGGACGCGCCCGGGGAGTCTTGGATGCTTGTTTTCTTTTTTTTTATAATTGACCTCGACGCGTCTCTCTGGTCGCGAGAATTTGGCGGCGCGCCCTTTTTGAGCGCTCGTTTTGTGACACCTCACTCAACCTTTCTGAATTCGAAAAATTATTTTTTCTTTATTTAGTCCATAGTATTCTACGTACACCATTTTCAGCGTGCGTATTAGTGAAATGTAGTGATTTTTTAAAAGTAAATGCTATCGCATAATCGAAATAAGGAGCTTTTGGCGTTTTTGCTTCAACGAAGAAAACGAAATGTAACGCGAGTTAGAACTAGCATTTGCTGCGTATTTCAATCCACAATAATTATATAATTCAGTGTCACGTCGTAGTGGCATACATTCAAGCATTTTCAAACATGAGTTTCCTTAATATGCTTCTAAATACTATGAGCACATGGCTTTTCCTTGAATTTCGCCTGTAATCTAAAATCGGCTACTGTGGCCATGAATGGAATTGCAACAAAGCTGCCGAGAAAGCACAACAACAACTGACAGCTACTTTTTTCTGCACGCTGATTACCCGGGGAGGGGCAGGGAGAGTGGGGAAATGCGAACGCTGTATCCAGCGCACGCCAAGCGTCGGAGCGGGCAGTAGCAGATGAAAGGCGGCAAGCCCCATCCTTTTGCGTCTATGCGCATGCGCAGCGTTTACAAATCTCGCCGCCAGTTTGCGCCACACGGGCCGCCAGCCACGCGTTGCCGTGTTCCGTCCAAGAGTGGACCGTACTGTACATCCACGAGGCATCTTAAGAAAATGAACCTTAAACTTTTCGATGCGGCTACGAACGGTCATGGACGTCGTGCACGGTCTAAGAGAAGAGCTAAAACAGACATTTCCGATAGGTGAGATAGCGCCTAGAATGTGCCTGTTTATTTTTAATTGTTTATTGGTCTTTTTTACAACTCTTTCACGACCCGATATGTTAAGCAAGTTCATAACGAGTACTTTAAGACATTGTTTAGACAATATATTAAGTGTCGGCGTTCAACGACCACTTCAGTGAGTATTGTGTTGAGAAGTGACAAAATGCCCAGTCGTCGTGTCGAAAGAATGGCGAGTGTCGGCTTTTCGAACAAAAAAACACGCAACTAACTATAATTCCAAAATAATTACCTTGACACCGCCACCACGAGTGTATGGTGGCCCAGTTATTTTTTTTTAACTGAACGCGCGAGCGTCCACCACCAAGTCAATAGGCCCCTGTCCGGGCCTCAAATTGTCCACATTCCGGAACCAGAAGACAGCTGAAGACTGTGTACAGCGTGCATGCACGTATTGCCGTTAATTTCTCCACTGTGCTCAGTTCTACGGCTCTTAGAGTCGAAACGGTCAGCGCTAGAGTATTCAGCTTTTTTTTAAGATAAACAGTGCGAAAAACGAAGACAGCGAAGTAGAAAGACACAGGACAAGCGCTGACTTTCAACTGAAATTTTAATGATGAAACATCGTATGTATATGCAGTTATTCGCGAATGTTCTTGCATGGTTAGAAAACTAAACAAACTAAATAAACTAAAATAACTGCTGTAGACACAAGGCAACTTGCCCTAACAACGTGAGTGGCGATGATCTAAAAATGATAATCCTTTATCAAGGAGAGCGATTGATGGATCACTGACGCAGCTTATGCCTTCCTTTTTATTTCTGTAGGCTTCGAAAATTTCCCTTGTCAGCTGGTCGCGGTGGTGGAAAAGAACCTCCGTTCTAGAAGAGGCTTTCCTCCGACGATGGCAACACGTTCTTCAAAGTAAGAGAGGGAGAGCTGATGTTTCCAGTTGAGCCGTACTAGCCATGTGCCTATTCTAGTACGCATGCATAAGTTTTATCCTGTAAAATGTGATTATTGGATTCATTTTAATTTCCCTTTGTCTTGTAACATTTGGATACCCAGTGATCAATTAGATTTTGGTGCTCATTTGTAAAATGTATACGCTGTATTTACTTGTTTTGAATGTTTCGTTTGTGTACATACAAGTTAAATGTACAATAAACTTCCCTTTTTCTCGAAAAGTCCGGAGTGCATCCACAGGCCCGGCAGTGGATGGCCAACTGTGTCGAAGGTGCGATTCTCCGTCTTCGTTTTTTTTTTTTGCGCTGTTTATCTTAAAAAAATCAACCGTTACTAACTTGCCCAATTTTCAACACTTAGCGCATTTAGGTTTTTTTAAATAGGTGGCTGTACGTATACGTGCGTGTGACATTTTTTTTTCTTTTTTCAAGATAAGGCGCTTGTGTAACTATGCTTGCAGATATACGCTGACGCAACCGCGACCGATACGATAACGGATGCGACACGTGAGCAAAACGCAGGCGCTCAGTGGCGCGCACGCCAGCTCTCATCACCTTCGGATTCGCGGTGACGCTGTACACAGTATACCTGAATGTCACGCATGTTGAAACTCGTCCTTCCCTGGCTCGATCGACAGGCCGTTGGTCATCGTTTGACGTGTTGTGTAGCGTGTCACCTTTTCTGTTCGGATAAGTGCCTGTCATCCGTAGTCAAGTAACTGTCCTCATTCTGTGTTCCGCATAATTTGCATGAGTGTTTTGTGAAACAAGTTTTGCTGTGTGTTTTCACCGGCAGTTCGTTTCAAAGGTGGATGGACGCGCTTACCCCTTAGTTGCCGATAGTAAAGCAGCCAAGAAGGTCGCCCATTCGACTAACGCACTTCTTTCGGTATGCGAAATTAAGGGCCCATGACTTTCGTCATTTCTGCTGAAATATTTAGGCATTGTAATTAACGCGGTAAATATGACAGTTGTTTCATGGTTGTTGAACGTGGATGTGTGTTGTGTGTGTGTGTGTGCATGCGAGTGACAAGCCGAATATATATATATATATATATATATATATATATATATATATATAATATATATATATATAATATATATATATATATATATATATATATAATGCTTGCTTACAACTGTACCAGCCTGTCGCTGTGAAAGTGCGACGCTACTACAGAAGGTATTTCACCAGTAAGTGCAGTTATGATTTACAAATACATGACAGCATTTTATAACATCTGTAATTGCAATTCTGGCTTACGTTTCGAAATCATAGGTATAGTTTCCTTTTTCTTGAACGCATCTTTTCTTCACTGCTGTTTCGGGCCTGGTACCGTATCTCCTAATGCGGCCGCCAGTGCACTTTCATTGACGGAACCCAGAATGCATCATATGATAGTCATTGTTCATGATATTTGCTGTGTAGACTTGTTGTTCTTGAAAGTGGCTTGCATTATTTCAAATAAATATAGATTTCTGCACCCGTAATATTTGCCACGTCCTCGTTTGCTTGATATTTTAGTAGCAGCGTACTATCAGAAAAGCCAGGCAAGTCGGTGCTACCGAAGCATTAAACCTGGCAGGTAACTAGACAAAGGCACAGGCAGTTTTTTTCCTTTCTTTTTTTTGGGTGGGGGGCAGGAGAGGCCAGACAAGAGATCATTTTGTGCTACGTATGCCACGGCGAAAAAATATTTCAAGGGGGAACAAGTCGGGTGCGCCAAGCACTGGCTACGTTCTTTTCTCGGTCAAAGCACAGGCGCTGCGAACGGTTCAAGCACGTACCGTTATTTTGCACGGCCTCCATGAACGGTGAACCGTATATGTTCTCAATATATACAGCACACCGCAAACCACGACACAATATTTCCGAGACATCGTAAAGAAAGCGCAACTGTGTACATGTCAAATGAACCCGCTACTCATAGCAGGGGATTTCAACGCCCATCATACCGTGTGGGGATATCACAAAGAGGATCAAAAAGGCAGGAAGCTATATAACGACATCGCCCAGAAGTTCCTCACACTACTCACGGAACCAGCTTACCCACCTCGCATTGGTAATAGAAGAAAACTTCGGCTGTGGCTACTACCTTCACATCCATAGAATACATGAAACATAAAAAACACCTCAAAATCGTGAACCCAGCGGACTGGAAACCCTTCAGAAAAGGGCAAAACTTTTCATTCGAAAACACTATCAGCTTGTACTCCGAATGGGTGACCACGGCACAATGGCTGAAAACAGAATTAACCCGAACAATCTAAACGACACCGGAAACTCCGGCCGTCGATTCACACTTACGCCATTTGTGGGAAGAAAGACGGCAACTCGCTAGGCGTATGAATGGCCACTGCGCAGTGAAATGCGTGAAGGAGGAGAAATGTACGGTGCGCGACAAAGTGAACTGTTGTAAAACTTGTGATACAATGATAAGCTCGCGATACGACGGCGATGAGCCATCGATTCTAATCCAGAATCTGCTTTTAAAAGGCCACTCACCAGGCCCCAAAGCGAATTTTGGTTAGACAGTGGGAGTTGTTGGGTGTCCGGTGAGGAACATTTTGCCGCAAAAATTTTTGAATCAGTTCATCACGAGTGGAGAAAACGGTTTTTTTTTCAGCGGTGCGAAACAAGGATGAGGGAAGGTGAGCTCGAAACCCTTATCGCTCCTCCGCATAGCCTTCGCAAGCCAAATCTTCCCCACCCTCGCCAGCATCCGAGCATGAGGTGACGTGCGCATGACGTGCTCAAACAAGTTCAACCCCCGAGCACGCGAGCAGCCTTGCTTTGTTGACCAGCGTTATTTTGTTGTCTTCTGCCTGTTTCTGCCGGATGGTTGGAAACGCTGGCTTAGACGCGGTAGAGTAGATGAGCACAATGACTTCGCGAACGCGTAGGAGCGTTCCCCGGCGGTCGCCCAATCAATGCGCAGACTGCGGGGACACGAACGCAAGCGAAACGCTGGCACATTAGCCCCGCATTTTTTTAGCATTTCACGAGAAAAAAATGAAAGGAAAAGGCGCACCAGTTTTTATTGCGTCTCATTATTTATTTCAAGTTTTAACAATCTCTTAAAGCAACAATTATATAATTACGCATGTTGTGTTAAATTATTTTGGCCATGTCACGTGGTATACTATTGACAACGTCAGAGCAGAGTCGTCTACGTAGAAGACCAACGTCACCGCATTGCCGTGTACGTAGGGCCATTCCTACGCCTACGACATGCCCTCACTCTCTACGCGTGCGCCGCCGGAGGGGAGGGGGAGCAGCGTTCATTTTGAAATTTGACCGATTTCCGCGGCGCGTAACGTTGCGAATCTTGGCAGATGTGATGATGAATGCCTCGTCTACGCATTGTGCTTGTCAGCTCAAAATTGTCAATCCTTGTGAGTGGCCCTTGAAAGATGAAACACTGATGTCGTATGAGAATGGTGAATGACTAAACCTTACCGCGCGACTATGCACGGACTCTATGGCGTCATTGAGGTAGTTCTGATGAGAATTCCATATGGGTGATGCATATTCACTTAGGCCTGACCAATGTTTCATATGCGAGTAGTTTTCAGGGTTGAGGAGCACTATGAATGTTACGTTTGAGAAATCCTAAAGTTTTGTTTGCAGATGAAGTGATGGGAAGTCTTAGTCAGGTAGTTGTATGAGTTGACATGGTCGATGGGGGCTGTTGTCAATTGTGAAAGCCCACTTCGTCGATTATTTCTGCAAAAAATCGACATGGATTACATTTATTTGTATATGAGACCATCATCCTTATGATCACACCAGCTTTTAATGTTATTTATGTCATTTGTAATGAGATGTGGTCGCTGTAGATCAATAAACGAAGCAGTCGTCTGCAAAAAATTTTATTTTAGATGATACATGGGGGTAGATCGTTTATGCATATTAAAAATAAGAGGGACCTAAAACTCAACCGCGGAGGACGCCTGACGTGACTGGTAGTAATTTAGAAGCAGTTGTTAATAATGACGTTGTGATCGGTTACTTAGAAATTTGTCCAATTTAAACGTTAAGGTGCAATTTTAAGTGAAAAAGATTGAGTATTATCTTTGGTGAGGTACTTTATCAAATGCTTTCGAAAATTCAAAGAAAACGAGTTTTGTTACATTATTATGATCAAGGATTGAGTGAAGGTCGTGAAGAAATGAGGCTCGTTGTGTTTCACGTGATAAATTCTTACGGAAGCCATGCTGTGACGGGTAGAAAAGTTATACTTTCAAGAAAATTCATAACCTGTAAAACTATGACGTGTTCCATGATTTCGCAAGGTATATACTAGCGATGGTTATGGGGCGATAGTTCAATGGTGATTCACGGTTACCTGATTTGTAGACTGGAACGATCTTGCTCTTTTCCACTCGTCTGGAAGGGTGCCTGATGAATGATTGCGAAAACAGAAGGAGTATGTACTTGGAAGATATGCACTTAGCGCTTTTCAATAACTTACGTTATGCCTAATCCTTACGTCAGGCGCAGGCAAGAGAGAGAGAGAGATAAAGGTGCAAGGAAAGGAGGGGAGGTTAACCAGACGCACATCCGGTTTGCTACCTGCACTGGGCAAGGAATAAAGGGGAAAAGAGGTTGCAGAAAGATGAGAAGGTACACCAATCACGAGCACACTCGGGAAGCACACACAGTCTACAGGCGGTCGCTCAGGTTTGTTGACTTAGGTAAAGTAGCAGTGATTTAGTTGCTTTCTGCGCAACTGGGGCAGATGCCCAAGGTCCTAGTATTCTGCACAAAACAGTCCGGGGTCAAGTTGATTCAAAACCATCCGGAGCTGGCATCGCTGGGTGTCGTAGCAAGCGCAGCTGCACAGGACGTGTTCGTTGGTCTCTTCAGCTCCGCAGTGTTCGCATGTAGGAGTGTCTGCCATACCAATGCGAAAGGAGTACACCTTCGTAAATGCAACACCCAACCAAAGGCGGCATAACAGTGTCGCATCAGAGCGGGAAAGTTGTGATGGTAGCTTTAGCTTGAGCGAAGGATCCAGTTCATAAAATTGACACCTTTGGAAGCTGGTAGACGACCAGAACGTGCGTGTCAGATCTCGAGCCAGCAGGCAAAGTTGTCTTGTTGCATCATTCCTTGATAGAGGAATCGGGACTACACGGGTTTCTTCATGGGCTGAGCGGGCTGCATCATCGGCTAATTGATTTCCGGTAATACCGATATGTCCAGGCAGCAATTGATATATAATATCATGCCCTCGTGCTAGAGCTTCATGATGGCAATGTCTTATTTCTTGAACCAATTGGTCATGACTCCTCCTACGCATGGCAGACTGCAAACTCTGAAGCGCTGCTTTCGAATCACAGAACATGACCCAATTTCCTGGACGTTCTTGAACGAGATATTGTAAAGCAGCCCTTACAGCAGCAAGCTCTGATGCCGTAGATGTAGTCATATGTGACAACCTAAACTTGATTGTCATTGCTGCAGCCGGAGTTACAGTGGCACCTGATGAGCTGCTGGACGAGACGGACCCATCAGTGTATATCTGCGTTCGGTCTGAGTACAGCTCATGTAATAATAGCAGTGTTGCTTGCTTCAATGCTACTCTGGAGTGATTGCTTTTCTTTTTGATTCCCAGAATTTCTAGACGTACTTGCGGCTGGTCGAGGCACCACAAAGGACATGCCATTCTCGCAGCTGGCGTATATCCTGATGCAATGCTGTTTAGGTGCTTGGCTATGACGTCTGAAAACGTAGCACGTGGTCTTCCGGAAGGTAGAAGTGCCAAGTGATGGTCGGGGACACGGCTAGCATGTCGAATTGCGCTCTGAGGCAACCCACAACTCTATATGTCCTGACTGGATGGTCTTTGGCAAGCATGATTGTGGCACAAGTAGAAGCGCATCGGGGCAGTCCTAGGCAGATACGCAGTGCCTGACCCTGCAAACTCTCCAATGAATGAGTTTTCGATTTGCAAGTGTTTGTCAGTACCGGCAAGCTGTAGCGCAATAGACCCAGAAATAGGGCCCTGTACAGCTGTAGCATGGAGGCCACAGAAGTTCTCCATGCTTTCCCGCACATGAATTTCATTATATGCACAATAGATAGCAGTCTCTTCTTCAAGTACGCACAATGTGGCTCCACGAAAGACTTCTGTTGATTATTATGCCCACAAAACGATGCGTTCGTGCATATTTGACACTCTGCCCATTGATGTCAACAGGGTATGGCGTCATTGGTTTGCGTGTAAACGCCATCAACGCGCACTTCACAGTTGATATATTTAGGCCTTGTTTCTTAAAGTAGGCTATTTTGAGGGTTGCTGCCCGCTGCATTCGTGGACGCACCTGAGGGCGAATAACTGCAGCACTCCAGAGGCAAATATCATCGGCGTATATGGATAGGCACACCGACTTTGGCAGAACCTTCACCAGACCAATGAGGGCAAGATTGAACAATGTGGCGCTTAAAACACCTCCATGAGGTACTCCGCAGGAGGTGTAATGTAATGAATCCCAGGCGTGGTAAACATGATGGATGATGTGCTCATTTATGGCTGCGACAAAGCTCAACATGATGAGCGTCTGCGTCTTACTTTAGACCGTCTCATGAGTGCTGGTGTTACGCTAAACAAAGAAAAGTGTTGTTTTGGAGTAACCGAGATAAAGTTTCTTGGTTGTGTTCTAAGTCGAGATGGAATCAGGCCAGACCCTGAAAAGGTCCGGGCCATCAAAGAACTACCGACGCCAAATAACGTGTCTGACGTTCAACGGCTGCTCGGTATGACTAATCATCTGGCAAGATTCATACCAGATTTGGCTTCAAAAACGGTGCCGTTACGTCACTTGCTTTTGAAGAGTTCTGAATGGACGTGGGGACCAGCCCAAGAGCAAGCGCTGTCATACATGAAAGACGTTATCGGTTCGGCGCGCGTCATGGCTAACTATGATGCAAAGTACCCTACGATTCTTTCCGCCTATGCGTCATCATTCGGTTTGGGGGCGGTACTGATGCAAGTTCAACCAATCAACGAAAAACGACCCGTTGCCTTTGCATCGCGATTGTTGACGCCTGAGTGATTGATTGATTTGTGGGGTTTAATGTCCCAAAACCACCATTTGATTATGAGAGACGCCGTAGTGGAGGGCTCCGGAAATTTTGACCACCTGGGGTTCTTTAACGTGCACCCAAATCTGAGTACACGGGCCTGCTCGTTGACGCCTGTCGAAACCAGATATTCCCAGATTGAAAAAGAAGCACTAGCAATGACGTGGGCGGCAGAACGATTCGAAGGGTACATCAAAGGTCTTGAAATAGCGCGTGTAACCGACCACAAACCTCTTGTAACCTTGCTGGGAAAATCTCCTTTAGATGTTTTACCACCTCGCATTCAGCGTTTTCGCATGATGCTCATGCGGTTCAGCTATGAAGTTGTGCATGTCCCGGGCAAGAGTTTAGTTACTGCAGATGTGTTGTCGAGGGCCCCGATTCGGGGAAAAGAAACTGATAATGCACTGTCTGTTAGTGACGTCAGCAAGCACGTTCCAGGATGCTTGTCAAATGCGGACGAGGCAAGCCTCTTCGAGAGAGTGAAAGCAGAACAAGCCGCTGACGAAGTTTGTCAAGCACTCGCAAAATTCAGCCGGAAAGGGTGGCCAAAATTCTCATCTCTTCCGATGGTCTTGCGTCCATATTGCAGGAAAGAGCCACGCTTACAGTTGCTGAAGGCGTGCTACTTAAAGGTATGAGGTTGGTCATTCCTCGAAAATTGCGCGCAGAGGTCTGATACGCTACCACGAGAGTCACCTGGGAATCGAAAAATGCAGAGCTCGAGCCAAAGAGTCGGTACGGTGGCCGGGGTTGAGTTATCAGCTGAAAGCTTTGGTTACCGATTGCCGCGTATGCGCCGAGCACAGACACCAAAAGCCAGAACCAATGATCCCGACAACCACTCCACAGCGTCCTTGGCAAAAACTAGGAGCTGATCTCTGCCATGTTCAAGGAAAATGTGTGTTTGGTAGTCGTAGATTATTTTCTAGGTACCCAGAGATCGCTGTGTTATCATCTACAACGAGTGCCACTGTCAATACGCACCTTAAAAGTTTCTTTGCAAGACATGGCATACCGGAAGTTGTTATGTCTGATAACGGAGCGCAATTTGTGTCGCAGGAATACAAGTTGTTCGCTCGCAACTACGGGTTTCGCGCTGTGACGTCTAGCCCAAGGTACCCCCAGGCAAATGAAGTAGAGAGGATGGTCCAGACAATCAAAGGTCTCATTACAAAAGCGAAGAACCCATATCTTTCTCTCCTAGCGTACAGGGACACTCCGGGGCCACTTGGGAAAAGCCCTGCAGAACTTCTAATGGGCAGGCAGCTACGCACAACGGTGCCTGTCCATCCCACAAGCCTTCTGCCTCAGACGGTGAACCTGAGAAAGTTCAGAAGCCATGATACGACCGCCCGACAGCGGCAGCGTAGGAACTTCAACCTTCTTCATAGGGCTACTTCGTTGCGAGCACTCGAACCGGGCGCGGAAGTCTGGGTGACGGACTGCAAAGCAAAAGCGCGAGTCTTGCAACTTGCTGAGCGGCCGAGGTCGTATGTGGTTAGAACTTCCACTGGTGTAGTTCTAGAAAGAAACAGGAAATCCTTGGTGCGCTTTGTTTCACATCCAAAAGAAGGTGAGGATGAGGGTGATAGCGATGATTTTCCTCAGGCAGAAGATAGTCGGGTAGAAACGGAACAGAATTCTAATCGCGTTACAGACAGCATGGCGCCTGACGATCTATCTAGCCCTTCCTTGCCGGGAACTGACCTTCCTGAATACCGAACGCGATCTGGTCGTCTTGTTCGGCAGCCGGACCGCTACGGGTTCAGTAATGACTGTATTGTTCTTGCGCATTTTTTGTTCTGCAAAGTGTTCTTTCGCTGGCAGTGCTGCGAAGTTTGTTGCAACTGTCGGCGTATTGTTAAAGAAGGGGAAATGTGGTGATAGCGCCCAGGCGCGTCAAGTGTCCGCGTTATCTGGCACTGTCGCCCGCAATTGTAAAGTGTCGTTTGTACGTGACATCGTTGGTCACATGAGTGTCTGCTATATATGTATGCTGGTTGCATGGAATAAAGGTTGGACGTTATCTCGCGCGCATCGGAAGCGGCTCAGTCCCTTTTTCAGCTCCTACGGCCGGCCCGGACGCGCATGGCCTTTCGCTAGGGCGCAACACGACAAATAGGTGACAAAGGTTAACGACACATCCAAACATGACAGTCATGACACGAAGTCATGTATGGCATCTTTTACCTCCACCTCGTAACGTTGCGCTGATTTTAAAGTGACATCCCTATTGCAAAAACAGCGTGACGCCAGTACGTTTTTGGGCACTTGTACATGCTGGAGATGCTGGTATACGCTTGTAATCACTGGCACTTCGCTGGGCGCACTGGGAAAAATCTGTGTCGCACTGGTAGGGGCGCTGGCACAACCGCTGTAATGCTGGTGCGCACTGCAAAGTGCTCGAATTTTCACTGGCAAGCGCTGATGAATACTGGATTGGATTGGATTGGATAAACTTTTATTTGGTCCTCCAAAACCAGATCACTGTGTTGCGGGCAGCTCCCACGTGGGGACTGAGATGCCAAGCTCCTCAGCCGCCTCGGGCTCGGTGGACAGCCCAGAGCTGATCCGCCAAGGATGAGCTGCGGATTGCCGCCTCCCATCTGGCAGAGGTGATGTTCGATATATGAGCGAATTTGGTGCACTGCCAGAGCATGTGTCTAATGAAGCTATTTCCCCACAATGTGGACAAAGATTACTTGCGTATAGGTCAGGGTACATGTGTAACATTTTCAAAGTAGGATACATCCGCGTTTGCAAAAGCCTTAATGTAAGTGCTTGGGGCCGGGTTAGATGTTTGTGAGGTGGAGGGAAAATCCTTCTAGACAGGTAGAAATGTTTAGTGAGCTCGTTATGTTGTAAGAATTTCCCGGTTATCCCCTTCACCGGTAGAGCGCATCCCCAGGGAGGCGTGGTTGGAGAGTTCTCGCGCCGCCTCGGGTGCTGCTTCGTTGAGACTGGGAGGGGAATCGTTGATTTGTCCAAGGTGAGCTGGGAACCAACTCAGAAGATGATGCGTTATGTTCTTGCCTTGCAGTATTCTCAGCGTTTGTTAAGAGACCGTCCCCTTGGCGAACGCCCGTAGTGCTGCCATGGAATCACTGTAGACGACTTCAATGTTATCCATCTTGAGTGCTAAGGCGATGGCCACCTGTTCCGCAATGATTGGGTATTTCGTCCTGACCGTCGCTGAGTTGACGACATGGCCAGCCCATCAACCCCGAAGGAGCACCCCACTGGCTTTGGATTGGCTATCGCCGAAAGCTTTGATCTTAAACGTTGACCCAAAGATTCAAATAAAACGTTAACCTTTACCGTTTACCTTGTTTGGTATCTCTCTGTACATAGTTTGTCTGTTTCCCTGGACTCAGGGCTCACACCCACTCAGGGGGATTGGCCAAGAAAGCGTACATACCATTTATTAGTTTCTTCTCTTTTTTGCAGTACGCATGTTTGCGTTTTCCGTGAGCATGTTGTGATGAAAGAAAAGCGGAAGCGTGAAAGAAGGGCTTCTCATACCAAAGTAATACAGCAGGTATTATACTACGTCAGAGTTATGAGAATTTAGTAAAATGGCTTAGTTTTAGTTTACGTTTTAAGTATAGTTTGAAACATATCCCCCCTCCGCACCTCATGGGCTGTCCGTGTTCGCCTCCCTTTCTTCGCCTCGTCGCGGCTGCAGCTCGTCGTCGCAAAAGTGCACTGCGATCGCTCATGTTTTATTAACGTTTTTTAATTGCACTAATTTTTACCTTTAGTTTTCAGCATAAAGACTGACGTTTAGACAGTTGGAAAACCAGAAAGTTCTATTGATTACCCTTTTCTTTCATTAGTTACTGCAATAGTTTAGATTTATTTACGGGCGTCACTTGGACTACTGCTAGCGTTTTGCCGTTTAGGTTCAAGAACGCAAAAATCGGTGATTTGTCTTGAGGCACCCGTTGGGTGCAAGCAATGTTCAGCCGAACTTCTCTAAACTTTTAGCGGGACGGCTCAGTGCGCTCCCATAGCTGAGTACGAAGTACTCGAAATCGTTAAAATTTTTCCAAACACACTCGTTGCTCACTGCGGGACGGTTGTGTGCTCTCCCATAACACAGTACCTATACTCCGTTTCATACATCAGGTGCAACGCTGTGAAGGCTGGGCAAGTAGTCCGTAAAGAAAACACGAGGTGTTGCTCCGCGCGGTTTCGTAGCCGAGTGGTCTGACGCGTCGCTCCGGAGAGTTCACCGTAGTTTTGAAATGCATGGGTTCGAATCCACGTGGTGCCATTTTTTATAATTTTTGCGAGTTCATTCAAAAGCTTGTTTTTTTTCAGTAACTTCAACTTACTTGCACGCGGAAGTGAACTGCACGTATCTATTCATTTGTAGCATACCGTGTTCCCTACCAGCAGGGCCGGAACCTGCTGAGCTGGCACCGAGGTTTGACCAGCATGGCGATTCTGTCGCGATTAAACCGCATTGTCGGTTTACGTCGTTGATGTGAGCGAGTACTGCGTGTAAGATGGCGTTAGTTCATTGATTAGGTAGCACAGCAGCTCCAATGAGGCTGGGTTAACGACAGGTGCTCACCTTTAACTTTTGTTTTCGTCATTGCCCCGATGATCCCATTTTCTGTGCCGCTCTTTAAACAATCAGCAGGTTATTGATTATAGCGGGCCGCCGGCAGAGAAACCTGTTCAGTTTTAGCAAAACAGTGCGGAATCGACCTTCCACTGCACTGTGCGGTATCCCGACGTACTTCGTGCGAGTAACGAATGATATGTTATTCAGGTAAAAGGGAAGAGAGCTAATTTGTGTAGCTCGGAATACTGATTTTGGCACACAAACGCTTAAAACATTTCCTAGACTTGGTATTCACCCGTTACTGTCTTAATATATGCGACATTTTTGTGAATTGTTATGCGCGATTTATTTCTTCAGTATAATTCCAACCCATCCTCCTTCCCGCAAGTAAGAGTTCCTTTTTTATCGTTCAAAAGAGAGTTTCAGCTAGGCTGTTATTCGGCAGAAGCTCTAAATTTTAATTTATGCGTCAATCGTTTTTTTTTATAAAAACCTGGATATGGCCTGTTTTCTCGGTTGAGAAAATTTCTATGGTATAGGGTAATTCAGTGCCTAAACATTGTACTGGCTCAAAAAGTTGGAGATTTGTTCCATACAAACATACATCTAGGGGCAATACTCATTGCGTGCGATGGACCAATATTCCAAACGAATGACGACTTTTGTGGTTTAAAAAAACGCAAACTTTATTTACAGAAGAGCACCTCTGGCCGATGTCGTGGTGGGTTCCGACATCTTCTTTTTTTCCTTTTTTATACCAAGTTCTTACAGAAGTCATGTGACCATTCCAAACGTTTGCACTTCACAACAAAACATAAATAAGGTAATTATTAGGGAGCAGTACAGTGCAGTGTCTTTCCTAGCCGGGTCACTTGGCAACGTTAAATCCAACACACAAAATCACACGATGAGGAAGCACTCTTTGCTTGTCATAATAACACAGCCTTCTTGGGGAATGAGCTCTGCATGCTGTGCAGCTCTCGTGCTGTGCTCTACATGAGCACAGCACGAGCAGGTTCGCTAGAAAGGTGTCCACAATCCAGCTCAACCAGTCAACCCTCGTGAACAAAGCCACCACTGACAGGCCGCACATTCCTCGAAAGTCAGCAAAGTTCTTCAATGCGACTCAACTCGTCATCACTGAACTGAGCACCCGACTCATCGGAGGAGGAGTTGCACGAATCACAAATGCAGAAGACAAGTGGTTCGATTTCACTATCCACAATCATGTCCCGTTCCCATGCTTTTGCTTCAACTTGCTCTACATGAGCACAGCAGTTTTGCCACTTTTCCTGTTTTACAGATGCCAGTGCTTATGGCAGAAGCTTCTCTACTTCAGCCAAAGTGAAACCCGTATTCCGTGCTGCGATGTACCCCTTTACCTGGCTCCAAACAAGCTCGATTGGGTTGAACTCGCAGTGGTATGGTGGTACACGAAGCACTTCATGGCCGTGGGTAACCGCCAGAGTGTCGATGCGGTACACAATACTGGGTGTGTTGACCTTTTGGGAAAGTTCCAGCAGTTCAGCTCTCACCATGTCCTCTGACCACGGACACCTTTCTTTGTGAGCCAAAGCTGAATATCAGCTTTGTGCGTCGACTTGGTAGGTGCTTTCTCAAGAGCTACGCTGTTGATTGATTGATTGATTTGTGGGGTTTAACGTCCCAAAACCACGATATGATTATGAGAGACGCCGTAGTGGAGGGCTCCGGAATTTTGACCACCTGGGGTTCTTTGACGTGCACCCAAATCTGAGCACACGGGCCTACAACATTTCCACCTCCATCGGAAATGCAGCCGCCGCAGCCGGGATTCGAACCCGCGCCCTGGGTCAGCAGCCGAGTACCTTAGCCACTAGACCACCGCGGCGGGGTGAGAGCTACGCTGTGGTATGGCGCATTGTCCATGACAATAACGCTCTTAGGCGGAATGTTTGGCAAAAGCTTGTCGGTGAACCACTCCTCAAAGTATCTGCCATCCATCTCAGAGTGGTAGTCAGCGCTGCCCCCCTTTTTTGCTCGGAAGTAGTCAGCAGCTCCTTCGATGAAACCAGTTGCACTGCTGCCAGCATGTACGAGGATCAAACGGGCCCCTTTGCCCGAGGGTGCAGCCAATCCTGTCGTCAGACCTTTGAGGAAGGCATCTTGCGATGACTTCACAGTCGTGTCCGGCCAAACGTACTCCTTCGTGTGCCCTGCGTTGACCCATGTTTCATCCAAGTAGATGATGCACCTGTACAAAGCAAAACGAACGAGTGCACGAGTTAGCGCACACAAGTAAACATACCCACAGCAGCAGCTTGAGTCTTGGCATGACCATAGTCGAAAATACTGCAAAGGACAACTTGAGCAAAAAGTACAAAAAGCATTCATATGCATATTTTATTTTCTTTGTTACCCACTCATATGCTGACTGCTCTTTCGTAAACAGCTGCTTAGCGTCAATCGAGGAAAAAAACGGTCGGCGTCAGTGCTTTCTTTACTCGGGCTTTAGTTCGGCACGTATGTGGCATTTGGCTGTCAGTTCTGATTCATGGCAAGTTCACATGTCACACATGAGGTATTCGGTAAGAATTCATTGGCCGTCGCTATCATTTTGCACGAATGGAAACCAAAATAGACACCAAAATTCCCAACAATGCTGCCAGTAACTCGCATCTTTCATGGGAATGAGCGCTTACCGCACCAGCGCTCATTTTCATCAAAGATGCGGCGGAGATTTAACGAATAACTCTCACCGATTGAGGCAAATACCCCCACCCAACAAACATAAGTCGTGGAATGCGACCTGCAAGCAATTACCTTGCTTAACCGTTTTCTTTTTTCCAGGTTGTAATTCAGATGTAATACTCTCCATTACGATTATAAAGTCGCAATGCTAACATTAAGTGTTATATCAAGGCAATCTACATGTGCTGCGTAAGGAAATATGAAAATAACGGTTCCCACCTGCCCTGTCCTCGATATTTCTTGATCGCCCGCAAGTACCTGCGACACCAGGCAATGATGTCACTGCGCTCGATTAGCGCAAGATTTCGTTTTCTCTTAGTAAAGGTGAAGCCCATGTCCTTCCTTAGCCTCCACAATGTGGTTTTCGTGAAGTTCGGCAAGTCGTCGTCTTCGTTGACAGCCCTTATCACACTGTCCTGTGTTGGGATCTCCCTCTTGGCGTACATGCTGTGCACTTTCAGACGAATGGCATTGATTGTCAAGCGGTCATGTTTGACGGTTCGCGAGCTCGAAAGCTTCACCTCGCGAGCTCGTTTTTTCGGTGACACCAAAGGCCCACGCAGACGCTCCGCCTTCAATTTCGCCACGGTACGGGGAGATATTCCATTGTCCTCGCTCACAACACTCAGCACTTCCCGCACAGATTTCTCCGGGAAACGCATCCTGGTACGGGCGTACACATTTGCAATTACTTGCTTGGCGTGCTTTGACAGCTTTGAAGTGCGAAGCTTCGAAAAAATTCGCGCAGGAGAGGTGGTCGAGGACGCAGAGCTGGACGCCATTTTTTCGAAGCTGTCACAACACGTAAAAAAAAAAAAACGGCGGCGCGGGTCGCGCGGAGAGCGAAAACCTGATACGAAAGCGACAAAAATAAATTACCAACTCGCATAATTGGATTGTTTATCCGACAACACAGGTGTTTGTTTTTATCCCTGATGACAAATAAGTATGCTTAGAAGTTTCCCGAGAAGCATCTATTGATTTTCGTACACCCCAAGCGACGCACTACTTTTTGGTCGCGGCAGTACACAGCGCAAACAAGAGCGCTAGCTTTGACAGCGTTGCATATGATGTATGAAACGGAGTATAGTACTGTAAATAGTTACCCACTTTTTTCAAATCATAATTGGATGATTAGGGGTTGATGAGTGGAATGTATTCTGGGACGCGGCGCATGTCACTGCTTTGAGTTCTTGACATACGCTGAGCAAACACATCGTGTCCTGCTACAGCGGCGTTGATGACGAAGAATTGTCGAGCATGAGTGGAGTGTCTTATTGCTCCACTTTATTGACGTATCACCTAGGAACTCGTAAATGATGACCAACTAGTAGTAGGTTATGCATTTGTCCTCAAGTTCAATGTTAGTGTACAATAAAAAAAGTCACAGCTCTCCCGCAAATGCGAAGGAATGATCGCATTGGAAACAAATTGTAAGGTCACATGCAAAATAGAAAGCAGAACGAAATGTGGCCCGCGTTTCTGACGCACAATAACGCACGAGACGTACTCGCAGGTACAGTTGTTACTCGCTGTGCCTGAAAAGCGTGCGCTTTTCGCAAACAGAGACTGTAATCAATGCAGTAACCTTTGTGCGCACGGTAAATACAACAGAATTGTTCCAGGTAAAGCTCGAAGCCAGCCAAGACGTACGATCTTCCCCACAACGAGATAAGGGTGCGCGAGGGAGCGTCGTTCCCCTTTTTTAAGCGGGGCAAAAACCGCGTTAGGATCCGCAGCGCGATGTGGCGACGCGCGCTCATTGCGCCATCTTGCTGGTAATGCTGAAAATGCAATGCCTCCCGAAATGTCCGTCAGCAGCTGTAATTGGTAGATCTTAATAGCTCGCCATTTGAACGTTGGAGAAGCTGCTCTCGGTAGCGCAATGGTTAACGCCTAACATTCACGATTCAGAGGACCCAAGTGACAGTAGCGGCGGCGCTGTAGTCCAATGGTACTGAAGATCTCGGGAGCGTCTGCATTGGGAGCGCGTGCTCTGTTGCCTGCGACAGCGTGCAATTGCACGTCGTTTTAGTGCGTCTAATGCGTTTATCAGGCTTTCTCAGTGTATGCACACTTGCGACGTGCCAAGGTGCACGAGTGAATGAGCAGACATGTCAAAATTGCGTTGAGGCATTCTCTTTCAAAGGCCTGCCGAAACCCCCAACCGCACCACCACCACCAAAAAAAAAGATATTGCCAGTGCTGCGGCACTCACCCGTCTACGCTGCCGCACATGCTGTGGGAGCGCCCGGCATAGTACAGACGCAATAAGCTACGACCCTTTCTTCGTAGATCCATGAGGCTTTGCCGAGCTGCGTTCTTGACTACCAAACCTGGGCGACCCAGCATGCCCGTGAGGCTGCGTCGAGGCAAGATCTTGACGTCCTATCATCGGAGGCCTAGGCCCGGCCACCTAAACTTGCTGGTTTTTTATAATAAAGTTTATTCCTCCTCTTCCTCCACGTACAATAAGAGTTTGCAAGGATCCGCCTAGCGTCTCATTCAAGCAGCGCTTTGAGTTGTTATAAATCATAAGTGGCTACTGGCGAACTACAAAGACCACACGTATTAAAGCTAAAAACCACGATTAAATCATACGCTAATCTTGTCGGTAGTCTCTACGATACCCAGAGCACTGTTCCACATATGGGCCCACATGCGGTCGATTGTTTCATGAGAAACCAGAGTATATGTGACGTTGTCACAACATAATATCGGTGATGATTTGTGGAAAATAGTGCCAGTTTGTGGAAAATAGTAATCAATGCTTTCTGAAAGGCTTATTCTGCTTTGACCTCGTGCTTTTGTGCTTACTTTGCTTCTTATATGCAAGTACCAACTGATTATTATACCAAGAGTCCGATCCTGGGAGCCGAGCTGAAGGAACGCGTGCACCTCCAAGTCATCAACTCTGCGCGAAAGGTGGTTATCTTGAACATATTAAGAAAAAATTCGGTTGTTTATGTGTAGCCTGCGTAAATTCACTGTATCCTGTTCTCATTTTGTATCGACAGCTTGAATTGTGCTGCTTTCAAAGTATTCCATTGGCGTAACGCCATTGCAAGCCAGAATCTAAGACGATGTTTTGTAAGATATTGATATTGTTTTTTATTAAGTGCATTTCGTTTTGGGAAATTTAGCATTTAGCTTTATATGTACACACCCCTAATATATATATATATATATATATATATATATATATATATATATATATATATATATATTATATATATATATTATATATATATATATATATATATATATATATATATATATTATATATATAGAGAGAGAGAGAGAGAGAGAGAGAGAGATGAGATCAACAGGCATTAATGCCATGGAATGTATACTAGTACCAATGTAAAGTAAATAACAAGAAAAAAGTGGGTGAAAAAATAACTTGCCGTGAGCAGGAATCGAACGTACGGCCTACGAATAACTCGTTCGATGCTCGAACGCGTTATTCACCTATTCACTTATTAGGGAGTTTTAGAATAGCGCACCGCGAGCCCTTGCGGTGCGGTCGCTGCCACTGCGCATGCTCCGTAACGCGAGTCGGCGTTCGCGTTCGCGGACCGCACGCAAAAAATCCGAAATTGCGTGTGGTAATGGCAGCCCGCATGTGGCCAGCCAGCGCTGGTTTCGAGGATACGGTGTCGTTGCAGTCGTGCGTTGCGGATCACAGCAGGGCAAACGCTATTCCAAATCTCATATGGCACCCGCAACGCCCGCAACGCCCGCAACGCTTGCAAACGGTATTCTAAAACTCCCTATTCACTCACTTATGTCGCATTCGATACCTCGGGGAGAGTTCGAACTTCACAAAACCTGTACAGTTGGCCTTGCTCCACCACAAACCTGCGCTCAGAAGTCGCATTGGGCACTATCCTAATCGGGATAATTTTCTATCTTTTTTTTCACAGATTTGCCACTGACCAGCACCGAAGCGGTCGAAATGAACCTCATAGACGCAGCGTGTCAAACAGATTTCTCCCTGGTTGAATGTTCCAGCTGAGCTGAAGTGCAGAGGCTGCAGTGCAAACTTCCAGCCACGAAAGAGCTGTTCCGGAAGTGTCAAGCCAATCTTGCCGAATTTCGAAAGCAGAGATAGCGTAGGAGTGCAAATCTGTTGATAGCGCTCACGTGCGTGTCGACAAACGGGCGTGTAGCAGCTCGCGTGTTTACAAGCGACAGCGCTTTGTTGCGAATACATTGTGTTTTATTCGCTCAAAAGCTTAGTTCGAAAACTCGACCTGTCGCAGTGTTGAGACTGCCGGCGTTCACCGTGCCATGACGGCCGCATTTCGATGCGGGTAAAGTGCAACAGCAGGTGGCGAAAATGCGCCATAATTCCACTGCTACAACATCATGTATTGGTGCGTGAAACCGCGACTCTTTGTTTGTAGAGAAGAAGTGATTACAAGCTGTTGGTTGCAGCAGTGCGGAAGCCATAGTCTCGGGCTGCTCACCATATTAATTCAGTCTTCGGGATGTATTCAGCTTCGTCTGCTGCTCTCACGGGAGCGAGCAGACGGCAGCGTCCAACGCTCTCAGCGTTAAAGCAACGCTAAAGAGAACCAGTGACTTAGTTTGAATTGATAAAGCGTATACTCTGAGAATTCTAATGTCATTGGTTTCACTTCCATAAGTTCATTATTAGCGAATCAAATCAAGGTCGGAGTTACAATTTTAAGTTTCGCGCTCGAAATGCGGCGCCTTACTTGCCTAACTTCCAATTTAGTTCTCTATTTTCACGACATTGGCTCGGTTAAATTTTCCAAAACATCGTATGCTATGTCTGTGGCACCCACGAATGACAATTCACTAAAGTTTTATGGTGTACAGGCTACGTAGGACTCAGTAGACGCATTCGAAACGTATTACGCACGTTATTTGGGGCGGGAATCTCAAATTAGCGCCTCCACCAGCATTTCCTTCTCACGCGTTCTCTCGATTTCCAAGTGAAGCAGGAGTGGTGTTTCCGAGATCTTGAAATTTCGCTTTACTAATGCACGAAAATTCGTCTCCGTCGTAACTATTTAGCCGCTACAGCAACGCCTCAAAATTAACATGGCGGCACTCGTCGAAGCTGCTTCCTTGTTATGGTGCCACAACCTTCCGTCTCGAAATCATCAAAACCTCGTGGTAAGTTGTGTGCCCCGTACGTTCAATACGTTCTAGACGAATTATTTGCGCTGTATTTTCGTTCTTGCTTTTCGATGGCGATGTTTTTGTGCCTATTTCGCACTGTTTTAAGGGTGCACTGTTTAATTCTCGGGGACAACTCTTAACAGGCCTGGCTGTACAAACAGATGACCTCACTAATACAGCCAAAACGTACCTGATACTTTGTTGCCAGAACGAGATGATACAAAGCGACAGCCGCGATTCCGCCGTTTATTTATTGCAGTCAAGAGAGATGGGCATGTATTGCAAGTGTGAGTTCAGATCGAAGTGGGTGATTGCTGTGTTGGTTCGCCAAGCAGTGATTCGCCGTCTCAGTTATGGGCAGTTACCGACACAATAATCAAGTGCATATGACGTACACTCCAATTGTGATTAGTGTATTACGCAGTGCTTTGCCATTCGTAGACTAATCCTTCGTGCAAGTCTGAGGCCTTTATGCCAAGGAGCGCGTCCGACAAGGTTGCGTAAAGCTCTTTGCTCATTGAATCGTGTTATACAGACTACTCAACAATGCCCCCTTTATCCGATCAAAGGCAGCCAGGTAAGCCAGATCTAGCCGTTCACCACCCCCTCCTCTAACCCTTTCCTGTTGTCGCCTATAGCCTTCGCGTGTGCTTCGTGGTTATGGAAGAGAGAACCCCTCAAGCAGTGCATCACGGCGGAAATCGTACTTCGAATAAGAAGTAATTCTTATTCACTTATGATACAGATCCCTGGGGCGGTGTCTTGCATTCTTCGTGTTCACAATATTGACTCTCACACTGGATCTGTAAAAGATACAGTGATTTGAGATACCATGTCGCCGTTCGTGGTGCTATATGCCAGCAACCAATGGCGAAGCGTCTCTGCAACGTTACTGCATGCGCTGTGATGTGGCGGTGGCATTGCTTCGAGTTACAAAGACTAAGAGGGAAGGAAGAAAACTGACAGACGTGTGATATTGCACCGCGGTACCTAGCGATGACCGCTTCGTGCGCTGCATCACATTCATCTCGAAGGTCCGTTGGCACCACCTATTGATCGAATATTTGCTCCTATGCGGCTGAGTGTTATCTGCATACTCAAGAAGATAATGCTCATTTTTGCGGCCGTCAGCTATTGCAATGCCACCTATAGATAATGCCAGGCCTGCTCACTGTATGTGCCGCGTGCTCTGACGTCACTCCATTTAAACCGGAGTGTTTCGCAGCACAGACGCGCCTTCGCTCGATCTCGTCGCTCGACAGACGTGTATTGCCGAGCCCGACGAACGCTTTCGTGGCGTGCTTGTGGCGACTCGAGAAAACCGTCTTTTTCTGTGTCCGTTAAACTGCAGCGTGGATATGTGATGCGTTTTGTGCACTGGATATTCGCAATCTGCACGGCTGCGAGTCTGAATGGTTGCGGCGATGCTGCATGGCGAATTATTGCGGACCGAAGTTGTGAGTGTTCCCATGTCCAAAGGGCAACCGAAAAACAAAATGGGAGCGTGTCGTTCGCCAGGCTGACGTCGGCATCCGTTTTCTTTGTGACCCGAAGGTACGTGTGTCCTACTGCATATTTCTAAGTCATTCCAATAGGCTCATCTCCACCATGTTGAATAAAGGTGTCAGATGTGCTTCTGACTCGTTGGCGTAAGCCCCGGCATTAAAATAATAAAGACGCGTGGCAGTATGTTTTCAGAACAGACGCTTTTCCTTCAGAGTCAGCAAATATTTTGTTATTGGCGATCAGCGCCACGGACTTCATAGATTACCTTTGTTTAGTTGGTTGAGAAAAATGAAAGAAAGCTGTTGCATTGCTTAGTGCATTCGTATTGTGCATCGTATCTTTTGGCGGTGTTCCTACCACTTTATTGCGGCAATATTAATTTTTCGCCAGTCTCGTCAGCACTTAGCCTACTATATTTCTTTCAAATTTATATACGTGTAGACACTAACAGTAAAATGCTTCCTAAATGTGTTTCAATTGTGGGAGCTAAAATATTGAAGAACCCCTACCAATACCAAAGTTATACTGATTCAAGAACTGGCAGTGTAGTAAGAGCACCCACGTGGGCTGCATGGTTTAATATAACATTTTCCCCAGGCCTTAAGTTACCGACTATGCACAACGACTACGACCGACTATACACATCACTGCGAAAGGGGCCCGAGCAAAACAGGGAACGCCACTCCTTGTGTCAATCGCAAGAATTTTTTTGTGAAACGAAAAATTTTGTTTTCTCTTGCAATGGTCATCACCTTAATATTGTGCTGAATAACATACTTGTGGCAGCGGCACACACTCCTCAACAACTACGTGTGTATGAAAACAGATGTTCGAAACAGTGCGCATAAAACTGCAGAAACTTTGTAAATGAGTAGGGACATTTTCTCTGTATGTTCTAGATTGTGTGTGTGTGTTTGAATATATAAAGAATGAATTAAATTTACCTAATTGATTTCACCAATTTGTTGTCCATCAAATTTTGTTCTTATAAGAGCAAAGTTTGATGGATCTATCGTGTGGTCTATCTATATATAGATCGATTACACGTTCGATAGCGCACAATGTTTGACTTTTTCATGGAAAAAATTACTCACAGGTGAATCTCTCCAAACGCTTTCAAGTGCGATGAATTACTTAAACAAGTAGGGTTTTTTTACCCAAAAGGGTAAATAAAACTGTTAAGCATGTAAAACTCGCTGAGAACGCTTTATTTTTAACGGGACACCATGATGGCAATGGATTCACAGCCTCATGTACGCACGCTCGCTCGAGCAAAACGAGTTACGTCACGGCGGCAGAGAGCAGGCCTGATAACCTTCTTCTAGGTGGCATTGGCTATTGTCATCTTCTCGACTTCTTCGAAGCAGTGCCTCAACAAGCCATCGTTTTGGCTGATAAATAAATTTTTATCAAAAGTCGTACAGTTCCCAGATAACCAAGAAAGTGATAGAAGAATTTCATATTAGACAAATGTACGACGCATGCGTCACTGAGGCATCGATGCATCTATGGAAAAAGAGTTCGCCCATCTTTTCCGTGCACGTGTGACGTAAGCTGACAAGGTGTAAGTTTTCCATTGAACTTTAACACTTCCGTGCAATGTTGATAGGTGTTTTTTTAATTGCTTTCACGTTCGTGTGTTCTCCTAATAAAACTTTTCAGTTGCGAGTCAGCGCTGGTCTCTGACCTTTCTGTACTATTCCTTCTTCGTCGTTCTCTCGTTGAACCCAAACATATGCTGGCTTTCCAACAAGCCCGAATTTCTATACTATTGTCAGTTCGAAGAGCCATTAACTCTGCTATAAAAGTTTCAAACAACAATACGCAGAGGAGAATCTGGTCCTAGTGTCTATGCGGGCTCCTTCACGGACGCTTGTACCCCCATGGGACTGATGGCAACAGTCTTCAGATTTGATTCCGGCGGATTATGTTCTTGAGATTCACAACGCTTCTTTGCCGACTGTAAAACAAAGTGATATGAACTTATATCCCAGAAAACTTGCTTCATTCTTTTGTATGCTAAAAATTGTTGCAAAATGTTTTCGTAGCCATGAGATAGAAGTGAAAACTGGCCAAGTTTAACCACCAGAATATGCATTACTGCCCCATCGCGTTCCAGATTTGGCATCAAAATATAATGAATTATTTGTGGAACACTTGAAAACGAACATGTGTTTTTCCCACGAAGGCACGCATTATTTATTTATGGAAATAACTGTACAGCATTAACTGAGAATCTCTTAACATTTGGTCGGCTGCAATGCCAGGTGGGCTGCCGTGGAATACCTCCCAACACCCACAAGGCGTCTTCCCGCAAACTACTATATCAGGCGCCACCAAGCGTTCTAGCGGAGCGCTACCCAACTTCGTGCACCACTGCTCCCACTTATATGAGCACATTACCTGCACTGATCGGTTACTGTAGGGTGACCCGGCTATAAGAACACGGCCGTATGGAAAACTGGTTGTTCACGTCCATCAACTAGCGACAGTAAGCGGCACGACCCATGTCGTTGAAATTACTCCTCCCTAATTAAAAATGATTCTCCCGACAGAAACGTGATCGGCGTTCGGAGTATAAGCCCGGAAAGAGAGCACGACGACGACGATGAACAGCCTCACCTGTTACGACGCAAGCACAAAGCTCAGAAGGCGTGCAAAACGACACGTGAGCGACGAGTTGATCCTACAATTTTAAGCAATTAACACCTATAGACACGGGAACCACTATTACGGCATTCCAAAACCTTAATTACACAACGCTTCAGCACGTGTTGGTCACCCTCCTGTACCGAGAATTAGGGCAAGTCGAATATGGGACCATGCCTTACTTCTCCAGTCTGTCCCTATTGGGAGTACTCTCCATCCCAGACGCCACATGAAGTCACGGAGATGGCCAGGCAAAAAGGAGGCCGTTATCACGCTCCACGAGACATGTCTCGAGTGCTAGACGGGCAGGAGGAACCAGAGAGTAGAAAACGGCTTTCTAGAATGACCACATCGGGACAAACCTGCGGCGCGCGGCAATAAAATGCTACTGCCATGGAGTAAAATGCAGGCACATTAAGGGCTTGCGGTGCAGAGTTAAGCCGGGTATGCGGTAGCAAATAGCACATCTCGGCACTTAAAAAATAGCAGGAAAAATCACGTGTGGGACACTGATCACCGTGCAAAAGCCAAGTAATCATCTCATTGCTAGTATAGCGGCTGCATGCGAACGGAAGGGAATGCGAATCCACCGCAGTTGCGTGGTTGCCCAAGTGCTGCTCGGCAAACCAGGTCTGTTCCACCCGATTTGAAATATGAGCTGAGGAGGAATTGTATCGATTCGTTATTCGATCGAATTAGAGTACTCTACTATAGGAAAGCATTAAGCCGTTCCTGTACGCTGTCTTCTAGAAAAACGACTTGTTGCATTTAGAAAAAAAAAGTGAAAGATTTTGAGTACATGGCACTCTACTGTGGGGGACGATGATACCGTCCCATAGGCCTCACACCTGTTGAGGCACTGCTAACAAATATGTGTGTTTAGAAAAAATTTGGCAGATCCCGTACAGTGGGAGCCAATGATATGCGAAGCACGAATGGGGAATATTGATAGGTCACTTTGAAATCAGTACAACGTTACGAGGTAAAAGTAACGATGCCGTACTTGACTTTTGTGTCATGATTATCATGTTCGGATGTGTCATTTACCTTCGTCATCTATCCACGTCACGTGATACCAAATTTAGCTAGCGAAACGGCAGCGCACACAATGAGCGTGGGATGTTGTCATGTTCTTACGTGACACGCGTGTCAGGATTATCATGTTTGTACCCGTCATATATTTAGCAATCCATTGACCTCACGCAACACCAAATTTGGTATGGTGAAGCTAGCGAAACGGCCGCGAGCGCATCATGATTGGATTGGATAACTTTTTTTTGGTCCTCCAAAACACAGATCACTGTGTTGCAGGCAGCTCCCACGTGGGGACTGAGATGCCAAGCTCCTCAGCCGCCTCGCGGGCTTGAGCGCATCATGAAGAGCCCAGTATACTCCTATGTAGCGTTGACGCACGCGCACGCTGGTCACAGCGACACTATATATACGTTAACAAAATGCGAGCATGTACTGTATAATCTGCAGCCAGGCGTGACCAGCGTCCGATGGCAACCGGCGCGAAATGCGACATGCTGCATTTTAAGTGTGAATACACCTTTATAAGCGACCCCAAACCATCCACCGCCGTCGGCGGCGTCCGCAGTCTTCTCTCTATCTTTAAAAGAAGAGGACTTGGCGGGCCGCAGCGTGATGCTCTACCGAATAAGCCACGGACGCGACGCTGATATCCCCCTTCGCTCGCTCCTCCGCTCTCCTCGCTCGCTGCAGCTGCGCGCGCACCCCTCTCTCTCGCGCGCCCGCCTTCTCTCTCAGTCTCCCGTCGAGAGCGGGTCGTGCGATGGATGTCCCGGAGGCAACGCTACCATTATGGTGCATTCAGACCACGGACCGAATCCGGATTTGTCGTGGACGCGGACAGCTAATCCGCGGATGGTCCGCCTGCAGGCGCATCCACACGACGGATGGTGTCCTAGGGGAAAACAGCCGGATTACCCTCGACAGCAGATTCGGCGCTCACCTGCGCCCGCTGGCAGCAGACCGGTTCGAGAGTATTCAACATGGATGCCCGCAAGAAGCGAAGCTTGGCTGCGATGTCTGTCGTGTTGTGACAATGAACGAGTAGTGTTATTCTTTCAGGAGAAAAGGGAGTTGCTAGCAGGATATTCTTTCAACTACATTATTCCCCACTTGTAGAACTTCTAAACGTGTCTCCCGCCTTTTCTTTTTTAGAAGCGGCACGTCGCTGGTTGCAGAAGTTGGAATTTTCACCACCATGACGGCTAAGAATCTCGCGTGTTAAGCGACGGCAGCGACATTTCCCGAACCACCAAAAGTGATTTCAGCATATTCAATCACCTGAAAACAAAGTCTCCGGAAACTAAGTAAACAATGCTCAAGCGTAGATGATGCCGACAGTCATGCAGCTGTCCGCGAGCCATAGAGGACATGCCGCGAGCAGACGAAAAGTGTACTGGTTGCCACCGACCCCAAGCTATTCCGCTGAAATACAGGCTCTTCCCGCCAGAATCCCGATGTGAGAAACAGGTTGGGTTCATTCGTCCGCGAGCCGCGCGGACGAGTCGCGGACGAGGGGAATCGCTGATGTGAGGTCACGTGACGCGCCGTCGTCCCGCCACATCGGGATTCGATCCGTCGTCTGAATGCACCATTAACAACGAATGCAGTACAACCGAATCCCAGCACTGCACCCGTCGTTGGAGGTGACGGTACCACGGTGGTTTCGCAGACGTTGGAAGACAAGGCGGCGCTGCGAAGGGCTCGTGAGACCGAACGTAAGCGGGCGAAGCGTGCGCGGATGCTGAACTGCGTGCTCGCGAGGCCGAGTGCAAGCGGGCGAAGCGTGCAGCGGATGCCGAACCGCGCGCTCGCGAGGCCGAGATGAGGCGTCAGCATCGAGCCGCGAACGCGGCCCAAGAAGCGGAACGACAACGCAAGCGTCAGATAAAGGCACCATAGTAGATTAAAAATAATAGTGCGAATTAATAAATACCCTCATAGCACACCCCGTGCATTCGCACTTAACCATGTTCACCCTCAGGGAAATGCTCGGGAGTTTTTTCGCCGATGCGTTACCGAGGACAACACTGCGTCTCCCTGTTTCGTGATGGAGGGACGCCGGTCGAGCTGAAACGCACATGCGTCAGAGCAACGCAGCGCGGCGCGCGCCTCTGATTATAAGGCAGGACCGGCGCTGGCGTGGCAACGCCGGCGTGATGTGACGAAATGAACGCCGGTGAGCACGCGCACCGCGTTGAAATGTATTGGCGCCCAACTGTGCATGTAGTCATGTCTCCATAAACGCATCTCCTGATTATCAAGTTCAAAGTCCTACCTTCGTCATCGATTGGCATCACGTGATATCAAATTTGGCATATGGAAGCTAGCGAAATGGCCGCGGGCGCATGATAAGTGTGGCATGCGTTCATGTTGTTACATGACACGTATGTCGTGATATCAGTTTGGATGTGTCATTTACATAAGTCGTCCGTTCGCGTCGCGTAATACCGAGCTTCGTACATGTGAAGCTAGCGAAACGGCCGCCAGCGCTCATGAGCGTGGCATGTAGTCATACTGTTACATGAAACGCATCTCAGGGTTTTCATGTTAGGGTCTGTCGTTTGTATTCGCCATGCAATCATGCAAAACCGTACCAGTTTTGCGACATGCTGCGTGAACGAAACCACCGCAGAACTGCAAGACCATGAAATGTAAATCATGACATCAATGACATCCTTGTCATGATTTTCTAGTTATGACTAGTCAGATAGTTCTTCATACAGTCATGTTTGTCATGCCAAGTTTCGTATCGATACCATTATCCAAACGGCCAGGAGAGCTAAAAGTCGTAGGCGGCTAGATAGATACGCTCAAAGTCGCTGAAGCTCGCTAAGAAATGCTTCACATTTAAAGTGGGTAACGATTTATAGTGCTGGGTAGTCTTCTACGGGAGAGCATAAAGCCGTCCCGTGGGCCTCACACTTGATGAGCCTCCTGCTCTGCTCCACGACATTGGGAAGACTACAAAAGTGTTTACAAAAATGTGGGTAATAATTTAAAGTACTAGCATAGAGAAATAAAGGTTAAGAGTGGACACTCCCGTAGACCCCAGCGGCCCAATCGACCCTAGCACACCTAGTGGTTGGTGAGAGCAAGTGGCGTGCGCTTCCTGTTTCGGTTTCACTGGCGCAAATTTTGAATTACTTTGCATAACCGACGTTTGGTTTGGCTATGACGAAAGTTCATGATTTCAGACCACTATTCATCGCCCAAATGGATAGGTTTTTGTAGGTCGTTTTGATTTAGCGATTCCCTGTTTTGTTTTGTTCAGTGGTTCGTGCGAATCGGTCGTGACGTAATTTTTATTCGATTAAGTTATAATAAAAAGAGATGCAGGTAATGATAATTCACTACGGTTTTATTCATCGCGCTTGTGTTTTTCTTTTGGAACGAGTGATCAATGTATATATCAGTCAAAGAGACAGAGTATCCGTAATGTTTTATTCAAAGGCAAGGTAGAGTCTGAGAATATAAAAAGCACAATATGACAAAGGTAGACAGCAAATGCATCTCGCCTTACAAATAAATTGTAACAAATACAGAGAGAACACAGACAACGCACACATCGCTAGAGTTGGCAGAAGCCGAGAAGCTGGTGAAGTATGACACACCGGGCCAGTGGGTAAATAAGGATCTATGGCAAAAACACAGCGCACAATGCTGATGAAGAAGGAAGAAGTGACATATACACAGCAATGAAGTCGCGAATCACGCCTGGGGTTAACCGAAATAATGCATAATAAAAAAGAGCACACAGAAACCACACGACATAATAGCAGAAAGGCAAAGGATGCAGTGTGCTGGTTGTGCTTAAGAACAGCTTAGTCCAAAATGAAAAAAGCAGACTTGATGCCTGCTTGTCCTCAGAAAGGTAGGGCTTTGCAGTTTGCTCACTACGTGAAAGACAAGCTTTATGCTACAACACTGGCAGGTCTTGCGGCTCTTCTTATGCGTCGCCTTCATCAAAAACTTAAGATCCCAAGCGATTTGCGTCTGGGTGTTGCTGTGACGCTTGCGAGCTAAAATATGTTGTAGTCATCACTTATCCAGAATTGCAGACCTTAATTGGTGCTACGAGAGCGGTATTACAGGGCTAATAAATAGCAGAAGGAAACCACTTTGGCTCATTATTTTTCACAAAGGCTCTACATCGTACGTTATCACTCACAAGCTATATAAAAATAAAATGGCAGCGCCCGCAGCTCCATCAAACGCTACAAGTTTGAGTATTCTTTTGAAAATTTGATGGCGAGATGAGGAGGTTGATGAGAAGCTAAAATACGAAAAGCGTGATACGTGAACCGTGCCCACTTCATACTGTGTTCCTTACCCGCTCGAAGACATTTCAACAAGCGGTTTTGTTATCGATATATTACTTGAGCTGGAGAGATAAAGCATACACAGTGACCAAGCGAGCCACAGTAAAGTGTACAGTTGGCCCGCATTTGCTACAAAAATACAGACAGGATACCCAACATTCTTTTTAAGGTTATGCAAATCACTTCGAGCGAATACACAGTGTCCCTACTCCTCATATCGGGTAACCTAAACAATGTATGCAACGAAGGAGTGGCTAGTCCAGTTGAGCTGAATATAAGCATATAAGACCATAATGAAGTCTGCTGTAACGAAGTAATAACATAACAAAGCTATTGCAGGATTCGGCTCAACTCGAATACTTTAGTGTAAACCAGCCGCTAATTGCTAACCTTTGAACTTGTCAAGCTGTATGCCTGAGATTGAAGACTGGAACATAACTCTATCTAAGTTTCGGTTCACAAAACGCACATGCCAACATAAACGAACCCGGCAAAACATTTTCAGAAACTTCGCGCGACACCCAGCAGAGCAGAAATGAAAATCGCCAACACTTGACAGATAGTGATACAAAACATCGCACACTTTCAGGTAATGTGCAGGGGCCTCAATTATGGCAAGCAAGTGAGATTCAAGTTGTTGTACGTATGCAAAAGATGCTTCTGATGGCACAGTGAGATTCCCAAAAAGTTTGCTGGGGACGTGGTATGCTTTGAGCATTGTGAAATACTGGTGGGTACCCTTAAGCGTCTCACTGTCGTCTTTCAGTAACTGTGGGCAACTGCAACCGTCACATGCATTCCGAAGGAAGTGTTTGATGAGAAAACCAGCTACATAATATGCAGCGGAGTCATCGATAATATGGGAGTGAACGTTTGTCGCAAGTTCAGAGAGATCGTCTAGAGCGGGAAAGTCGTCAGGCTGTGGCTGTGCACACTCCTCATTATCCACAAGAGACGCACTGGTGAGGGAGAATGGCGAGAGCTGCTCCTGGAAGAGGTCACTTTCACCATCCTCGACATTTCCGTATTCTGACAGCTTGAAGAGTTTTCTTATACAGATGTGCTTCAGGCCACAAATAAATTGTGCAACATTGGGGTTGGTGTTGCAACCCTGCTTTTGCCTAATGTGGCCAAATATGTTCTCCAGAGAATCCTGTTAAAGCCTGCGTGTTAACAGGTATTCAAAATTGTAATTTTTGGAGAGGTCGTCCCACAGTTGACAAATTGCCTGAATTGTAATTTGCCAACTTACGATGGTTTTGTGGTTGACGTCTGCCAACAAACTGCCTTGATGCAATCAAGGGAAGCTGGCCTCGGAGGAAGTCAATCAGCTCTGAATCATTTTTCATGATTGCATGCCGCAGCTTTGCGAAGTTCTTTTTTTACTCGAGCTGTTCAAGGCATCGAAAATCCTGTCCATACGATCACGAAATTGAGCTGTAGTGATGGCCGAGGCAAGGCAGCACCTTCGCATACACCAATGCCGTGATAGCAATCGAAACTGATGCACTGAGGACCTGAGCTGCCTCTGCTGACCTTCATATTAGAAAAAGGTTTCTGATGAACGTGCCGTTCAGATCAACTTTGGAGCCAATCGCAACCGCAACTCATGTGAGGATTCGTAAGGCTTACAATGTGCGACCAGTTAACGATGTCATCCCCAATGTATAACTTGGTGCTTGGACATTATTGCGCGTTGTTTTAATTAAATGCGGAACATCAAAAATGTAATATACCCGCTTCACCATTAACTTCAAAAAAAGGCTTTGCTACAGTCACTCTTAGTTGGTTAGCGAGACTTACATTTGAACTGCCCTGGTCACAAATGACCTGCACTGCTTTCACTGCGATATTAATGCTCCTAAGCTCCAAAATGAGTGACACCAGCAAGTTATGCATACAGATGATGGTGTTGATGTGTGCCCTATAGTAAAAGCAACCGGTTGAACCCACTTTCTCGAACGCCAACAAGAAGAAAAACCAGTGCTCGATCAGCGATGGTTGAAGTGCGATGAGTGCCATCATCTGTAAAACCCTGGACAACGTCTCTTGCAGCATCATAGTACAAATTCTTTTTGAGTGCTATTTCGTCGAAAACTAAAGCACACACTCGGTCCCGTTCATTCCAAGCTTGAGTATTTGTTTGCAATTGAAGAAAGTATTCCTGGAATTATGCCTGGAGTCATCTCTACATTAGCTGGCCACCTCCTTAATGAACGCGGGAGGGCAAAGAAAAATATGGAGCCAGAAATCGGTATGCTCGCGGACCTCGGAAGTTTAAGTGAAGAGAAAATTTCTTGAACCACACGGGAAACCGCTTGCCCTTGCGTTTGGGCCTCAAGGCGAACATGTGCAGAAAGAAGTTTAAAAACCTCCTCGGTGACGTGCGGTCGGATAACTTCAAGGTCCTTTGAAGTCGATGACGGTGCTTGGTGAGGCTGTCTCCGCAGTCTTTGCTAGTTTTCCACTGTGCTGCTACTTTGGCTTGCAGATGTTTAATGGTTTGCTTGTACTTCATTGATGGAGACATTGTCGCTGGCACACAGGAACGCACTGCAATAAACAAAAAAATGGATGTAAAAGCGAAGAACAACTAATCCCATAACGAGCACTTTCTCTCTCTTTCAGACCCAAGGTGCACAACTTTCTGTGGGCAAAGTTTTCAATTCCCTACCTAAAAACAAACCATTCGCATGTTGACAATGCACAAAAAAAATAAAAACACTGAGAGCCCACCCTTACATTTTGTAAGTGCACACGTAGTGTCTTTTTGAGGATAGTTTCCTCAGAATGTCCTAAACATAAAATAGCACATTAAAACAGCTGCAATAAAAGCATAGTCACCATTTTCTCTAGGGCACTCAGGCGTGGAGCTGTTGGCGGAGACGTCTTCTGGAGGGTTTTGTGAAGCTTGTTCAGTGCCTCGGACAGTGCTGTCGGAACAATCTTGCGAGCGGCCTGCGGAAGTCTCTATATCAATCCACTCTGGTGTGAAGTGAACATACAACTTACCGGTCACACAGTTCCTTTTGTGACAGCTGAATGACTGGTTAAGGTTTCTCCGGCAAGATGAAGTCAGCGGAAATTCTTTCACCAGCTACAAGGGAGCTGCCACCTGCAGAGGTTTGGTCAACAGTCAATTTCGGTAACAAAAAGAAATCGCGACACTGAACGCACCCTGTTCATCGGGGCACTTCAATGTGTGGGAGCCGCTTTTTGAAGCCTCTACCGCAGGTCCTGAAGAAATGAAATTACAACAATGTATCAGTAACAGGCTTAAAATAACACAAACTGAAGCTCATCCGCACCTTGCAGTGCAGCTTCTGCAGCCATGTCACAGTCACTAAGCGACGCTCAGAGAACCTGCATATATGTGCAGTTGGTACAAGTTACAAAGCTTGTAGCATGGGGAAACTTAAACAGCTCTTTCAAACGCATAAATTGGTCGAACGTGGAAGAAAAGAGAAGGCACCAACTAGGAAACAAGTAATTGTGATTTTTGGAATTATCAACAGTGGCAGCTTTCACTGATGAAAGGTATACGTACATGTGCACTCAGGCTTGAAGATAACGTGAAATAGCCCTTTAAAGTCTTTTAAAACAAGTTGCGCAGGTCAAGAGCATCAAAAAAGACAGAAATGTAAAACTGCTGTTAGGAAGGTAATAGCCCACAATTCACAAAATGTAAGACTTTCCAAGTGTTACTTCTATAGTGAGGCTTCTCCACGGCTACAAAGATCTCACGGTTAACTGTCGCCACTGATTCAATACAAGTGGCTGCTATTGCAGATATTTGAGTTTCAGTCAATCACTTACATGGTGCAGCTGGTTGCACACTGGGAACAGCCATTCTAGTAAGCCTTGTGTGCCCAGGGTCCATGAAACTTTGAGCAGTAAAATGGTTGCTACAATTCCTGTATGTTGCGTACAATAGGCTGGCCGGCTTACTAAGGAGATCATCGCGTCCAGCATACTGCATCCATGCTTTCATCCTGCATTGGCAATGAACTATCAGCTGAAAGGGGAAGTGCTTGAATAGTGATTTTTTATTGTTACCCTCACTGAGCAAGTACGAACAGTAAGCCTAAAGACATGCAAACCATACAAAAGCTTTAACACACCTGCCGTCCCGTGGTATGCGGAAGAAACTCGTCCCAGGCTTCTTGTGGGTTCTGCCATTGTTGAAGCACCACGATACACAGCAGTAGCTGCCGTAGCTTGGACCGCCGGACGGCATGGCGTCAGCGCGGTCTGAAAATGTTAGTAAGTGGATGCTTCGCTGTCAAATTACGAAAAAGATATGTGCACGTCATAAGTGTACCAACAAACCCCTTTGAATGATTAGCTAATCGATGCACAATACAAAACCAGTGATACATCTCTGACCCATAAAACTCTGACTTGCAAAGATATACGTCAAGACCACGTACAGATCTTCAGAAGTTTCCAGGCCGCTATCCCTTGTAATGCAATGGTATCGCGGCCTGGGAACTTTAGAACACCTTCGTACGTACGCAGTATCAGCAGTACCTTGGGAAGAAAATCGTAGTTGAAATTTATGCGGTAAAATTATATTGGAAACGTCAAAAAATTTGTGAGCAGCTTGCACTAGTGGCACAAGGCTAGCGAAAAAACGAAGATGATGGCCACTTGGCTAGTCCAGATTTGCCTCCGGCACACCAAGAATTATTCGTGTTCCGAGCCTTCGGGAAACGCGTCGTGAAGCATGCGAGGCCCAGCGAATGCTTCTCAATATTTTGCACCGAGCCTATGACCTAGCTGCCCAGCTACGCTCAGCGCACAGACGCTCGCGTCCGTGGCAGACGCAGCACGCGTCGCCTCGGCTTGACGCCGTGCCGCCTTTGCTATACTGCATACGTTGCACAATGTTCCCGTCTAGCCGCCGCATAGAGCCACAAACTTTCTTTTTAGCGAACCTCCCAGTCCTTACAAGCTTCAGAAAAAGGTTACAACTGCGTGAATGAGACGCCACGTAAGAAAAATTGCCCGCAGCTTTCCTCGGGGAACGCTGAGGAGGATGCGGACCATATAATTGGTTAACGGGGTGTTAAAGTGCGACTTACTTGGGTCGATGGCTAAATTGGTTAACGTGGTTGTGAAATGGGGTGTTAAATTGCGACTTACTTGGGTCGATGGCTAAATTGGTTAACGTGGTTGTAGGAGGGGGTGTTAAATGAGTGAACACGTACACACGTATGCGAAAGGGCGGCGCTGGTCGAAGGGACGTCGATCATTGTGTTTGTGGATTCGTTGGAATTCATTTCACCGCGACCTTGGACGTCGACGCGCCGTACAAACCAACCGACGAGCGGCAACTGAGCGAGCAAGCGCCGACCTTGAGTATATATACAGCACGACGGCGCATGCACTGTCAGCTGTTGAATGTTCTCGAAGCGCGACGCCACATGCGCGTCCACTGGAGAATCAGGAGAATTGTAGATGTCGAACGCGGTGTGTAGAGGAGGAAGGTGCACAGATGGTGGAGGAGTGAAGCGCGCGCGGTGTGTAGAGGAGGAAGGGATGCACAGATGGTGGAAGAGTGGCGACGGCGCGACGGCGCATGCGCGCGCGTCAGCTGTCGAATGTTCGAGAAGCGGTGCGGACGGCGCGGACGGCGTGGACGGCGCACTACAAGGCGCGAGTATAAGATGCTCCGCATCTAAAACAAACTCGCACACTCGAAGCGCAACGTGTGTGTGGCATCTTTCTATGTTCCTTTTTGGAACCTGAACGAGCGGTAGAATGTAGTAAAGTCCATTCCGTCCAAATCAAGAAGTCCGTTTATCTGGAGGTCACGGCGCGGTGCAGTTCGGAGAAAATACATATTTTTGATTTCGTTCCATCGCAAAGTTCGCAGGAGCAGTTGGTCGTGAAATACGCTGTACGGCATCGTTGATGCAGACACGACAACAGCAAATCACCGACACTTCAACGGGATCAATGGATCGCGGCGACCGATGCCACAAAGGAGCACACGAAAAGTAGGCATGAGTCGCATGACGCTTGTGTCAGCAACTCATGATGCCGATTCTGATGCCGATCACCGTGATGCTGATGTTTTCTTCATAGTTAGGTTTAAATCATAGCGCAATTAAAGAAAACAAACATAAAGTCCCGTTTTGTAACGAAAAAGTTTATTGGCATTGTCCAATGTTTTTTTTTTGTTATTTTCAAACTTAGTCAGTAATTGCGAAGACTTTCTACACTGCGC
>NW_023612483.1:0-61318 GCF_013339725.1 Rhipicephalus microplus
CTTAGAATTCCTTGTGCTTGCCTTCTCTAGTATAAAGGCACACATGCGAAACATCGACGTGTTGTTATGGTGCCTCAGATATGCGAAATAAATGCTTTTACTTGACAATCACACAACTATGAACGCTGAAACTTGAGCAATGTTTGCGGGCGCTGTAGATGGGCTTGGCCGTTTAAGGAATCACTTCGTGCTGTTTGAGGTATGGTTACCACTGACAAACATACAATTGTACAGACAGACAGACAGACAGACAAACTAAAACAATGGCGTTGAAGGTTCCCAAGAAAGAGGTTTAAAACAATTGGCTGCGTATCTGCATGTTAAGCTGTGAATGTCTTACGTCCTGAGAGAGTGAACGTTTGTTTTATGTTCTCCGCAAGAAAAGTGGTGAACGGTTTTCTGGAGGCGCAACGTTAGAGTTCCTGGAGCGTGCAGTGGAGGCGAACGAGTACATCAAGTCACGCCACACGAGTGACATGTGCGCTATCTGGCAGTTATCTTGAAAAACGAAGCGTGTGGCTCTGAGACGGGCATGCGCACCGTCTCAGAGGTGATAAGGTGTAGAACGCAAGGCGACGGGTAGGTGCCAGCACCGTGTCGCCTTAGCAGAGCACTGGAAACACTTTCCTTTTCGTGCAAGCGTTGCATGGTCAGCGCAACGTCATAAACCCTACGGTCCTTGGAATTACATATGTATGCCTTTTCTAGTAAACGACGCACATACAGAATATATACGTGCTGTTAAAGGGCCTCGGATATGCGCAATATTATTTTTTAAATTGACAATCGCACAAGTATGAACGCTGAATCTTGAGCACCATTGGTGAGCGCTGCGGATGGGGTTGGCCATTTGGGGTATCGGCTGGTGCCATTTCAAGTACCCGGTATTGTTATGGGTGGACAAAGAGACAAATTGGCAGAGAGATCAAAACTTTTGCGTCAAAGATCTCCAAGAAAGACTTTCGTCTTTAAAGGCTTCTCCGCAACGCGACATTCGAACCCGCGTACATGCCATTCGAAAGCGAGTGGCTACGACAGCACAACATAACCATGCATAGTACATGATAGCAAGGGAGTGGGATATGAAACTATGGGAGAGGCGGACTGATGTGAGGCTTTGAAGGAGGCAAAGGAAAAGGTGAGAGAGTGGAACAAGGACCGGAACAAAAAAAGCTAAAGGCAGAAGAAAAAAGAGAATGCATCAAAGAAATACACTGAAAGGCAAAGAAAGTGAGAAAAAGGTGTAGGAAGAGAAAGCGGGAAACAGATACGTGAAAATAGGTAGAAGATAGAAGAATATTGACAGAACAAAACGAAAGGAGAGAAAGAAATAGGGACATTAGGGTGAGGATGCGGGGAGACCCATCGGCTACGCTGCTACCTCAGTACTCTCAGCACTGCACTCTATCTCAGTATCATGCAGCACCACCAAAGCTACAGAGATTTCACAGACAGTATCCTTGAGTAGCACGCAATAGTCTCAGGCGTAACTCTCTCATTATCAACGCGATACCAAGGTTCTGGCTGTGCTTCTTGCGTGAGGCGTTACAGAACCACGTGGTACGGTTACCCCTTCCTACATGCGCTTCGCACTTTCTGAAGTAATGCAGTGATAGGCAGCTGGTAACCGGAATACCCACCCTCACCCCGTTACGTAGACCAACATAAGAGCCCCCATACAGCCCAGACCATTGGCTTCCATCCGGATTCGTGCTTCTTACTGGTCCTCTGCCCAGAGAAAAAGAAATAAGCGGTATAATCATTATCATACTCATCATCATCACCATCGTTAGCCTGACTATTTCTATTGCAGGACAAAGGCCTCTCCCATGTTCCGCCAGTTAACCCGGTCCTGTGCTTGCTGCTGCCAATTTATACCCGCAAACTTCTTAATATCATCTGCCAACCTAACCTTCTGTCTCACCCTACCCCACTTGCCATCTCAGGGAATCCAGTTAGTTGCTCTTAATAAACAGCGGTTATCCTGTCTACGCGCTACACGCCCGGTCTATGTCCATTTCTTCTTCTTTATTTCAAATATGATATCCTTAGCCCCCGTTTGCGCCCTAATCCACTGTGCTCTCTTCTTGTCTCTTAAGGTTACACCTACTATTTTTCTTTCCATTGCTTGCTCCATCGTCCTCAATTTAGGCGGTATATTCTGCATCACTTATAATTTCTTAGCCTTATCTAAAGCTGAAAGCAAAGCATCAGGTGTCTTCTCTCGCTATTACTCTGCTCGTTTGTTTTCATGCCACTAGGGCTGCCGAGGTGGTGTCGATCCTTGAGAGTGGTTTGATGTTAAGTGAGCCGATGGCACCACAAAACTAGCGCCGGTGAAGCGTTGAGGATTCGAAACACCCTGAATTTCTACTTTGTTATCTCTGCCACAAGTTACCTGTTCTATAGAATCAATACCGGCACGCTACGTCCGCTGTAAGTGCATCGATAAATATTCGCAGCGCTGATAGTCAAACATTCAGTATGTTTTTAAAATAAGGAGGGTTACGGGCCCTAAATGCGTTTTGTGCTGTCAAAAAAAAAAACATGTGAAGGCGCCAGGATGAACACTCATAAGAAGGATCGCATTTATCACGAACACCTTCGAGCATGCCCTGTACAAGTGTGTTTCTGATCATCTAAGAAGCGGTGAGGTGGCGTTTCCTGGTACGTTTTTGCGTGATATATTAGCTTCAGGGAGCAATTATGTATAGGTAGGTGATCCGACGCCAGAAAAACGCCGCGACGCGGATGAACACGTTATCGGGACTTTCAGCTTTCCTATTCACCAATAAGTGCTACAGATTCCACAGCACTACAAACTACTTTTAGGATGGAGCATAGTATGTAGAAACGTTACTAGAACCAGGTCAGTTTCGCAGCTCCCCGCGCGCGCCGGCACGAGGGGCTGACGTGTGAACTAATGGCGCTGCTGTTCCGTCTTGCTTCACTTACCACGCCACGCGTCGCGACGCGCGTGTTGCCGCTTAGACACAACACGTTTCGGCGCTTGGTTGCTTCTTCGCGCCATTATTTAGTGAACTGTCGTTCCTTACGAAAAAGTTCAAATATGGGACAAGAGCGCAATAAACAATGCCTTATTGTAGTGCCCCGGGCCGCAAACGTGGCTACGGTAATGACATTGATCATCATTTCTTTGAACCCCCCTGGGATCGCGACGAGTTTAAAAAAGCCCCCGCATGTTCCCGCGGAAAGAAGTCGAGTAAATGCGTCGCAGATAGGGGGGGGGGGGGGGGTTATAGCGTGTATGTTGCGTAATTGGGTATTCTCATTTCATCTTATTTACGGAATGATGATGAAGCGCGTCCTTTAAGGAGTGTTTGGAGGCTGATGTTGGGTTTGCCCCCACTACTGGTTGAAGGTACTGTTGCTTCCAGCGCATCTATTCGAGTCAAGCAAAGCGTAGCCAGAAATTTTTTTTCGAGGGGGAGTTGGTCGGGAGCACCTGCTTCATTTCGGGCAAGGCACCCCCTTGAAATGATCATCTGTTATTCTCTATACTATCGCGAAAAAAATTTCCGAGGGGGGGGAGGAGGGGGGGGGGGAGGGGCATGGGCCTGGTGTGCTACATCCTGGCTATGTCAGGCATGGACACAAACTGCACTCTGTGTAACGAACCGGAAACGGTCGGACAGGTTTTGAGTGAGTGCTGGGATGCGATATTCTTTTGGGATGTGGTACAAAAGACCCTGAAGAAATATCTGCCGATAACACCTCATGGCATACATCATATTTCAATACAGAATGAGGGTGGTGTTTCATATAATATGACGCGATTACTGAGCCTTCACAGTCTCTAGATAAAACGCATGGCCTTGAGCCACATAGATCCTAAAGAAAAATCGGCACACAAAACTTCATTGAATGCGTAATATGTGCGCAGATAGATTGAACCTTTATATAACTTCGAAATCGTATGCAGGTGTTTGATGAATTGGTGAAAATGAACCGTTCTTAAACCGTCAAAGTAGTGCGAGTAGACCAATATGGTTTTTATGAATATGTATTTATTTATTTCTCAATAAAAAGGTTCTAAAAAGCACAACGCGTGCCTGTGTAGTAGAACCCCCGCTCTCCCCGCAAACTGCCCGAGTTCGACCCCCACTCAGACCCAGAACTTTTTATGTTTGCATCTTGCTCAATTTTTCAGTCGCGCCCAAGATGATTATTTTTCGCTCACAACCAACGAAACCGACGCCGACGCGAGAATTTCTGCGAAACGAACTCTTTAACGCTGTCGCGTTAAAAATGGGCACAGATGCTGTGCCGCAAGGATGGGCGGCTGACTAACAAGTTCGCTATATGTGAGTGACATTTTGAGGCGGAAGATAATGGCAAATATCATAAGTATATTATAAATGGGAAATGAAATACTTCCACCTCGAGGAAAATGGTCGCTATTGCCAAGACATTACCTCGCTTTTTTCCCGGTCTGCCAGAGCGCATATCGAAGACACATGTGACGACAAGAACAAGGAGGACACACACACCACACCCACACACACACACACACACACCACACACACACACACACACCACACACACACACACACACACACACACGTGCTAGGGATGAGCTCATGCCAGAAAGTGAAATAGGGAAGTCATGGTCATTGAGTCGGTCGAGTGATTTAGTGACGACGCATCTCCGGGCAGATCACACGTCTCGTCAGCTACACCGTTCGCGCTCAATGAAGCGATGAACTTCTCGTTGCCTTCCGCGTGTAGGAGCCAAAATTAATCGATGATGCCATGTGAGGGATGACGTGCGGTGTTTTTATACTGCAGAAATTTTGCACCAAGAGCTGCTGCTACAAAAAACTGTTATTCTAGAACGAGGTGGTAGCCCTAGATTGTGCCCAGAACCATTAGTGTTCATCGTAAACACTGTACAGTGTTTACAAAGTGGCCTACTAGCTTTCTCTGCCTGTCCTACGGAGGCCACTGCTAGCTAGAAAGCCTGCAAAGGTGGTGAAAACCAGAAAACAAAAGGTCCGCAACCTCCCGAAGAGGTTTTCCTGTGCTGCTGCCTCAAAAAAGAAGAAACATAAGGAGATCCTGGCTCTTGAGCGAAAGCTTTCCGCAGTTTCGAATGAGGGAATCAAAAATACCCTTGCGGAGCTTCCTCATTTGCTAAGGCTTTCATTTATGACATCACTAATGTAACGAGTGTTCGGCAACAACCCAGCGAAATTATTCGAGAAAGATCGCTAATACTTTAGCCATCTTCGCGCGAGAGTCGGCATGATAACTACAATTTTTATACCCCCATGAGAGAATTCTCTCACGAACAAGATGGCTGATAACTACACAACATAAAAAATGCCACCTTGAGCAAACTGTATTTGTAAAAAGTGTTTTCTTTATAGCGCAGTCGGCATTTGGCTGGGAAATTTCGCAGGCCGACGAACACAGCTGATTACAAAATAAACTACGCTTAAAATGAGCCATCAATAAAGAAGGACGATCGCATACTAACAACTCGTCCGGTGTACTTCTATTGTGGCGTCTTGTGTTTCGCGCACTCTATTTTTATAATGTATTGCGAACTAGCGCCCAACACAACCTTCTCGGGCACAGCCGATTCCGCCCGAAAACAGCGTTCTGAGCACTGTTTGTAATGAATAAGTGAAGAAATAAGTAATAATTAGTTTCCCGATTGGAAAGGCTCCTGACATTTAGTGGTGATTATGAAACAGATGTTTACAAACTTTCGTTTTTGAAGTGGTTGAGTTTACCGCTCAAGTGTCTATGGCGAATCTCGGTTATCACGACTGACGAGAGCTGCGACGAGAACGCGAATCACTCGCGCTGCAGCAGACGACGCGCGTGGCTTGAAGCAAAATGACGCAGCAGCGCCACTAGTTCTCGCGTCGGCCACCACGGCCACTTCAGAGAGCGCGCGCCTACGGGGTGCTCCGAAACTGACCTGGTGGTTCTAGTAACATTGAGTTATCACCCTTGGCTGGAAAGTTGAATTCAAATTCCGCACAAGTGCTCACGATCTAGACGACTTGATGGATGTAAGTAGGCTTCGATGATGGTGAATGTGGTCTTCTTGTTTTTTAGTTTTCTTCGTCAGGGGGGTACGGGGTGATGAACATAAGTTAAGTCGTGCCGTATGAACACAGCGACCTTGCTGCGCTCTCCGTGGGTAGAAGACATAAAGCACTCATATCCAGACAGTCTCATCTGAGCTGACAGGTTCGGTTCACAAATCACAATTATGGAGAACTGGTTCGTGAATACAAATTGCCGGAACTCGGACATACGCGCCCTAAGTCCTCTGGCATTCCACTGACGGACAGATGCGGTCTTGACCTCCTCTCGAAAGGATAACATGTTGCGGGCCATCGTTTTACCTTAGAGCTGCAAGCACCGGACTCGAAGTGTCCAGCACTTGGAGTGTGCTCTGCGCTGATGGGGTGTTCATGTTGCTATGAGCATGTGCATTGCGCTCATAAGGGTTAAACATGTTGATGACCTGGCGATCCTCAGTTGTCTTTTCATCAGTGGTTCGTAAAGGCATAGAGGTTCGCGGAGATCGATGCACCTCTGAAACAGGCTGTATTCGTGGAAGTGATGGCCACTCTTCATGAGGTGGGAGTCTTGTCCCTGATTCTGTTTTCGGTGTACAGTCTTCACAGAGCTTGACGATGGGGGGCCAGTTCTTCTTGCTTGAGATGACGGGTCTCTATCGGCAGATGTCACGTTGCGTGATGATCTTCTGTGGTGACAGCCGACGTCGCCTGACAGTAGCAGCGGCTTCCCTATGCGTTGAATTAACGCACACCATGCGTTTCAGCACCGCGCGTTCATTCTCACTCGTGGGCAATCTTTAGACGACGCTTTATGAGCGCCATGGCAATTGGAGCATTTCAATGCAGTTGCGTGACAGGTGTCTTCTGAATGAGGTTCGGCACACCGCGGGCACACGACATTGCTGGTACATACTCTTTTGACATGTCCCATCTTGAAGCATCTGAAGCATTGTAGGGGCTTCGGTATGTATGGACGGACCTGATGGCGAACGTGGCCAACTTTGACAAGTGGGGAAGACTGTCTCCCTCAAAACGATCTTCAGGCATCGTGACTGACCAAGCCTTGTGATGTGCTTGATGAGGATGTCGTCTGTAGTTGGCTTCATCAAGATTGGGAAATCGTCAGCGGGATTGGAAATGCCCACGTCATAAACGACGCCAACACTGCCGTTACAGTCAGTGGGGATCACTGATTAACTGCGACTCTGTCGATTTCCGAGATGTTCTGTAGGCTTTGTAGCGCACCACGGTGTAGAACATCAACTGCCAGAACATTCTTCCGTGAGTTGATCCTGACGTCTTTAATTTCATTTGGAGCGAGTCTTCTAGGTATGCAGAGAGGACTTGCCTGTTAAGCCGCCGTGGGTTGGCTGAAGGGTTCTCAGCCATGAAGAGTACAGTGTGTGGCCAACGCTGCGCGGTCGCCTGCACGGTGGATATACTCGTCATCGGCGATGTTCATAGCAGTCATCTTTTGCATTGCGGCTCATGACGACTGTGTAGTCGTCATCCGATGACTCGAAACCATTGGAATAGAGCTCCATTGCCTCGCTGTCTGTGCCACTTGAGGTGGTCCCACAACATGACTACATGCCACACTCATGATGTGCTCGTGGCCGTTTTCGCTAGCTTCGCATCTACCAAATTTGGTATTACGGTACGTGAATAGATGGCGAAGGTATGTGACTCATTCAAACATGATAATCATGAGATGTCTGTGATATAAAAACATGACTACATGCCACGCTCATAATGCGCTCGCGGCCGTTTCGCTAGCTTCTCATATACCGAGTTTGGTATTACGGAACGTGAACAAATGACGAAGATATGTGATTGGTGAAACACTATAATCGTAGATGCCGGTCATGTAAGAACATGATTACATGCCACACTCAAGGCGCCGATACAATTCCACGTGACCAGCAGCGTACACGCGGGAGTTCGTTTCATCGCGTCACACAAGCAATGTCACGCCAAGCGCTGATCTGTCTTCCATGTACTCGCAGGTACGTGCTGCACTGCGTAGCATTGACGCATGCGCGTTTGAGCGCGCCCGGCATCCCTCCGTCACGAAAAGAGGCAGACGCAGTGCTGTCTGGGTAACGTCATTGGCGCGAAAAGCAGCATGCCACATGTCGCATCCCGCGCTAGTTGCCGCTGGGCCGGGCTGACGGACGCTGGTCGTGATGGTCGCGTCTGGCCTCAGACTATATAGTCTTCGTGTTTTGCTAGCGTAGCGTTTACAGATCGAACAGGCTCCGATTTCAGCCCCCGGCAACGGTCCTAAATAAGGCGGACGATTGCTGGCTGTTACGCCATTACACCAACACAGTATTGTACCGGCAATACTTAGGCATTTCAATCCGGCTTTCTCAGGGGAATGTACACACTGGGATCATCCACTTCCGGATACTTTCCACATGGTGTGAGCATGCCAATCTAACCCAGCGGTCCCTCCAAATCACTTCCCCTTCACCCCCAACACGAGAGATCTGGGAGGTTGCCCCTGCTCGGCTGCTCGGCCTTGGAGGGTCAAAGAGCCCTTGTGGCTGCAGGGCACGTGCCACCGCGGAAGTCACAGGGGTCCCGGACTAGGGACTCCTGCTAGAGTGTGTACAGGGTCGGGCCTTAAGGTCGCCCCTATCTCTCTTACTTGCAAATAAATGTTTTTCACCACCACCACCATCACAATGCCCAGCTTCTCGCGCGTCAACATTAGGTCGGAGTATATTTCGATCCTTCATGATGCGTTCGCGGCTGTTTCTCTAGCTCCACACGTGCCAAATCAGCGTCACGTGACGCCAGTGGGTGACAAGGTACATGACTGAATGCAAACATGTTAATCAAGACCACGTGTGTCATGTAAGAACACGACAACAAACCACGCTCATGACACGCTCGCGGGCCCGTTTTGCTAGCGCGACATTATACCGAAGAAGGTGTCACCTGACGTGAAGTAGACGCCAAAGGTGAACAGACACGTCCAAACATGATAATCATGACATGGAAGTACATGTACGCCAATTCACTTCCGCCTCTTCTGTGAAAAGCGTGATGTCCACGATGTTGATAATGATTTCTTACCAAGTTTTTCTTGGGATACTTGAGCAGGGCCCCTCAATATTTTTACGCGTCATGAAGATTCGGCTAAAGTTTCATACAGAAACTGAAGCAACCACTAGAGGCCGCCTTCGCCCATGCCAGGGCATTAGAGCGGCCCCGGCAGTTCGATTGCATGGCATGCATCGTAACTGTTGAACGTGGATAATTGTATCCTTGAAGGTTGATTACGTCCTTCAGAATGCTGTTACATTTAAGGAATTCGGGGGAAACTTCAATACGGAGAGTTTTAGCATTGAATGAGACCTTAGAGGTAGAAATTCGATGGTGACTACCGCATGCTGTTTCTACTGTAAGAATGCTACTGCTATAAAGCAGGCTTAGTTTTTAAAGGCGAAGCATTCTTAGCGAACTTCAGCGCCCTTGAGCGTATCTATCTAGCCACCTAGGACTTTAAGATCTCCTGGCGGTTTCATAATAGTATCGATACCAAACTTGGTATGGCATAACATGAGTGTATGGTGACATATTTGACTAGTCATAACATGAAAATCATGACATGTACGTCATGAATTTCAAGATTTACCTTTCATGATCCTGGAGCTCTTGCGGTGGTTTCGTTCACATGTCATGTTGAAAAACTGGTATGGTGTGGCATGATTGCACGGCAAAAAAACAATCGACAGAAACCAAACATTAAAAATCATGACATGCGTGTCATGTAACAAGACTACATGCCATGCTCATCGATGCGCTCGCGGCCGTTTCGCTAGCGTCACATATACTGAATTTGGCATTACCGGACGCGAATAGATGGCGAAAGTATAATACTGGTGCAAACATGATAAACATTATATGCGTGTCATGTAACAGCGGGACAACATGCTACGCTCATGATGCGCTCGCGGCTTTTTCGCTAGCATTCACATGTACCAAATTCGGTATAACGTGACCGAAGGAACCGACTAGGTAAATCACACGTCCTAAACATGATGATCACGACATGCGTGTCATGTAATAACATCACTACGTACCACACTCATGATGCGCTCGAGGCGTTTGCTACCTTTACATACGCCAAAATTAGCTATTACGTCCCGTGAATGAATGACGAAGGTATGTTACTGGTGCAAACCATGATAATAACTTGATGCGCGTCCATGTAAGAGCATTATTACACGCCACACTTCAAGGTGCCATACACTTCGACATGAGCACGCTGGCGTTTCTCTTAGCACGTCGCACCGGCAATGCCACGCCAGGCGCCAATATACCCCTAGTAGAGACCAGTGACTCTGCCCACTGATCATCATTGTCTATCCGCATGTTATATACTCGAAGGCGCGCGCCACGCTGCTTTGGCTTTCCACGCATGAGCGTTTGAGCGCACAACGGCGTCCCTCCGTCACGAAGAGAGGCAGACGTGTTGCTGTCTGAGTAAACGTCGTTGGTGTGAAATGCAGCATGTGGCATTTCGCGCCAGTTGCCACTGGCCCGCGCCTACGGACGCTGGTCGCGACGGTCGTGCCTGGCGTCACACTATAGAGTGCTCGCGCTTCGCTCAAAATTCGGTATTACGGCACGTAATTGGATAGCGAATGTGTGTGACAGGTGCAAACGCGATAATTTTGAGATGCGTGTCATGCACAAACGTGACTACATGCTACGCTCACGATGCGCTCGCGGCCGTTGCGCTAGCTTCCACACGTACCGAATTCGGTATTCTGAGACGAGAACAGACGACATAGGTAAATGACACATCCAAACATGATAATCATGACATGCGTGCCATGTAACAACGAGAATGCATTCTACGCTCATGATGTGCTCGTGGCCGTTTGGTTAGCTTCACATATGCCGAATTTGGTAATACGTCACGCCAATGGATGACGAAGGTATGTGACTTGTGCAAACATGATAATCATAAGATGCGTGCCATGTGAGACCATGACTACATGCCACAGTAAAGACGCAATTACATTTCAACGTGATGCAATGCGCGTGCTTGCGGCGTTCATTTTTGTCGCGTCACGCTGGTGTTGCCAAGCCAGGTGCGGTCGGGCCATGTACTCACAGGCGCGCGCCGCGTTGCATTGCTTTGACGCATGCGCGTTTTAGCACGCCTCGCGTTCCTCCTTCACATAAAGCAGGAGACGCATTGTTGTCTGGGTGACGCATCGGCGCGAAATGCAGCATGTCGCATTTTGCGCTGGTCGCCGTCGAGAAGCGCCGACGGACGCTGGTGGCGCCTGGCGTCAGACTATAGAGTGCTCGCGATTTGCTAACGTAGCGTCGCTGTTCTTAGCGTGCGCGCGCGTCCATGCTAAATTGTTGTTTATTGGGCTTTTTATGACGCGCTCGCGGCTGTTTTCTTAGCTCCACACAAATTAATTCGGTGTTACATGACGTAAATGGAAGACTAAATATTTGACTGGTGCAAACATGATAATCCTGACATGCGTGTCATGTAAGAACATGACAACATACCACGCTCATACCGTGCTCGTGGCCGTTTCGCTACCTTCAATCATACTAAATTTGATATCATGGGACGTGAATAGATGAAGAAGGTAAACGACACATCCAAACGTGATAATAATGACACGGAAGTCATGTATGGCATCATTTACCTCCACCTCGCACCGTTGTGCTGATTTTAAAGTGACGTTTCAACATTTCTCATTCGTGCTTCGCATACCATCGATTCTCACTGTACGTGGGATCTGCCAATTTTTTTCTGATGCATCTGGTGAAAATTTGGGAACAATCCAGAGTTCTTCGAAGACTCTAGTGAATATTACCGCATCATGGAAGTGGAGCGGTTGCAACTATTCACAGCGCGTATTCAATCTACCAGGCTATTTATACATTCGGTGCTTGCATATGTATTTTAAAATTGCTTTCGTAATTATCAAAACAACAGACAGTTTGAACGAATCAGTGCTAAAACGTGATTACTTATGAGGTCTAAGCAATACTTTATACGGCTTTACCAGGTTTTTGTGTATTGCTTTTGCGTTGATTTATCACCTGGTGCCGTAGTGTTATTAACGTTTGGTTGGCCATGCTACGTATTTTACCAGTACTTTACCGTGTTGCTTGCATCATGCTGTGTTTTCCCCTGCAATTATGAATTTACTGTTAAGACGAAAGCCTTACATGCCTTCTAAAACGTGAAAGTTGATCGACCTGCGGCCCGCTTCGACGCCTTTATCATGTGACGCAAAAAAATTATCTCCTCGTGCTCATGACGCATTGATATCAAAAAGTAACTTTTCGCGTTTTTACAGCTTGCGCAAGTTTCGTACACTTTTTTAGTGGATACTCTCTTGCGCCGTCACAATAGCACCTTCAATTGGTACTACTGCAATCTCCGTTCCAAGCAACGAATGTGCGCTTTAGATTTTTCAGCTATGAGGAGCTGCATGTAGCTCTGTCTGTTTGCTAGGTCACCTCTACACTTTTGATCATCTCAGTGCGTCTCTGAAAAAAAACTGCGAGCATTTCACTAATCGAACTTCTTTATTACAAGCTTGCAATGACGAAGAGTTTGGCAGTGTGCTCGCCTGCATTTGACAGCGTCATCATCCACGGCAGCTGTGTCAAAAGGGCTCATGCAGCGTCGATTCAGACTCATCAGTCTCCAGTTCAGCTGATGTTTTCCGAGACGCTTGATAGGTGGATGAGCCCAGGACCTTCTTGCACTAAAACAAATACGTCGGGAGACCAAGAAAAAATCCTTGAAACAGCGTTCAGCAAATGTTTTGCAATATTGTGTGGTGTATTCTCAATATGGCTCTGATATAGCCGGCTGTCGGTCCACGCAAATATCCCACTGTCATCGAGGTACTTTTCGCATACGAGAACTTGCCGAAAAATGTCAAACCACCACTTCTTCTCGCGGTATAGCGCGCTTCCGCTTTTTCCGCCGTTCGCTCTCTAGGCAGCCTGAACATAGACACCTTTTCGTAATGTTCCTTGTATCCGGATCGACATCCATGTACCCCGCATGTTCGCGGCATCTTTTTCTATCTTCAAGCATAACGCGCACAACACCAAATGTATGATGAAAACGGCATGGTGGTGCGGCCACCGTGTACCCGATGCCTCACGCGGGAATGCAGTGAGCCCCGTGGCCTCGGCTTGCAGCGCACAAAACTCTCCCATAGAGCTATGGTGGAGCTTAATGATCTGTAGTTGTATCAAAGGACTCTGACCTTACTTTTCTTGGGAATGTGAAGTGCAACAGGTCCGTGTGCGCGTTAAAGAATGACAGATGGTGGAAATTTCTGAAAGGTCGCACTAAGGCATGCCTCAGTATATCGTGGTGTTGGCATGGAAACACCCAGCTATTAATAATATAGAAAGTATTATTTTGGTTAACATTATTATTAATTTATTGTTTTTGACAATAATATTAGTGTTATTGTTTCTTTACTTGCTATAACAAAAAGTGTTACGTTCGATAAAAAATTTCATTCATTGTGAAGGTGATTGTGGAAGATGGCGCTGCATAAACCGGAAACGGAAAACAATATTTGTTGTTTTTTGTTTCTCTAAAAAAAAACTAATGGCTGCCCGTTTTATTCAGTACCGGTTGCTATACGCCTACGCGATTGCCTCGGCTGATTCTGTATTTTATGGCTATCCCTTTTTTTTTTTGAAAACGTGTACGGAAGAGACCGGGACTCGTGCAGGGCTACGAGTGTCTCATTATCTTTCACCCGCTTGTTTTAAGCGCGTAGATACGCGCCAGCAGCACACCAAAGCGCCATTCGGAACACAGTACTTGTGTGTACGAAGATTACATGAAACCAAAAGGCATTCATTGGCAGCTCGCACCAATAGAAACAATTCACGAGTGGGTACAGGGAACTGTATACATTATTTATTGACAGCAAAACAGCCAACCAGCAAACCAGCAAATCATTAGTGTCAGCAAAATCATGATTTAATGAAAAAAAAATCTATCGTGTCAGAGCCATCATCTAGAGATTGTAAACGGCACGCCTTTGTTTTCAGAGGCAAAACGAACAGAAAATTGTGTCTTATTTGTAGGAGGTGTCACTACAAAAGAGTCGTAAAAATGAGCATGAGATGCTGCAGTATAAGCTTAGAATTCCAGCTCGTTCTTTCGCCGAGCGTGTCCTAACATCCCCACTTTGTATTGCATTTGGACATGGTGCGGTGCAACTGACGACACACAAGGAAGTGGAGATTTTGCAAGGAAATCATGTTGGAGAATATGTCGAGAAAAGCGCAAGCATTCGAACAGGTGCAGGATCGATTCAAATACACAACACTGACAGCGCTAATAAGGTCTCGGAATGAAATCACCAACGAAAAATAACAAATATGCGCCCATTTGCAAAAAGAATCTACCTCTCATTGCTGTTGAACGTGAGATATCGATGCTTTGCCTGTATGACAGTTTCCTGCTGCATCCACAGCAGAAAGCGACTATACTAAAAACCGACTTGCAGTGACTGAAGCAAACAACAATTATGGACCCTTAGCTCGCTTTTAAGAGTTGAACGCCGGCCCCTAGTGCGCCCCTTCAACCGCTTAAGTGAATACTTATAGTTTGTTTACATCAACCGCGCACACAAAAGTGTCGGCGCAAGCGTTCATTTCTGTAGTAGTGTTCATGTTTTTTCGATCTAATTAACCAGTTCCTAATAAACAACGTCTGAGAAAATAGTATCACAGTGATTGTTCACTAGTTGACGGAAGGTGTCATCAGTAGCCCGCCCGATGAGCAGACTGCGTAGTGTTGGTGCGACTTCCCGCTGCCGGTTAAGGTATTCTTGGTTAGTGGCAGCCCCAGTTTGCTCGTGCTTGAACATTGCCATCGCTCAGGCTCTGGCACGCTACTTGACATGAATGTCCCACCCGCACTCATCGATGAGAAAGGCTGTGCAGCGTGGGCACTTTCCTGTGCTTGAATGGTGGAACCATATTAGCTCCATCGCCACTGTCATTTTGCCTCGCTCTGTTCAGTCAGCGATCGGGAGTTCTCCCACCACTTCCGTCTCATTGCCTCAGCATGCAGTGCTTTGCCCTCTACCTTTTGCGCCTCGGTCATGCGCGGCTTTCCTCGTCATCGAGCCCCAGTTAAAGCAGATGCTGCATGAAGTCTTGCAGATAAGGCAGTGTGGGTAGTGCTTGTGCTTGAACGTTAGCATTGTTATGGCTCGTTAGTTGTGGGACACTACTTGACATGAATGTCCCGCAAGCACTCATTGATGAGCAAGACTGTGCTGTGTGGCCACTTCCCTATGCTGAAACGGCACTCTGGTGTATTCGAGACACGTTTTTCACAATGTCTCACAGATGGCACACACACACACACACACACACACACACACACACACACACACACACAAACGCGCGCGCGAATGGTACATACAGGTTTTTGATCTAAAACAAGAGTACCCTGTTCTCCAAGATAAACACCGCGCGCTCGCCATCTCAGACCACAAAGAGTCTCACAATGCCTCACAGATGGCAGCACATTATCTAGCGTTTGATGTTTTCTTGATCAACACCTCTGGAAAGGCATCATATACATAGTTGTCCATATTTAGAGCGGTTTAAAAGTTCCTGTGCGTTTTTAGCGGCGAAGGCTGCACTGCCCGGAGTCTTTGACGTAGATGGATGGCCTCTCAAATGCGCCTACAAATTGAATTGAATTGACTATGTTTCTTCTGTTTATATCAGAAAGGAAGCAGAAGCTAAAGACCATATGGCCTGACAAAGGCTTCTGCTCCTACGACAGTTCGGCACGCAGGCCCTACTTAGCGCAAGTCAATACAATGTATACTGTACAGACATATTCCACTGAATAGTCACGAAATCGAAAGAACATGCGTACAAAAACGTGGAAAAGCGAGAATATACACGTTATGTCTGCGAAGAAACAACACAAAAAAATGTTACATAATAAACTGATAGGTCGTTTTGCCCAAGTCAGCAACTACAATTTGCCATTAATACACGGAAATCGAAAATACATAAAGCAGCTTTATCAGACAAACTCAATATTTTGTGAAATGAGCAATCGTTCAAGTTATTCACTGGACGCTTCCATAACTTCGTCGTGAAATTCATGTATTCTATTCAGTAGAGAAGGTGCTTGGTAACTTTATAAGTGTTTGCCATAATTTGTTATTATTTTGAGTGTTTTCAGATAGTGTTGCCGAAAGCAGTAACGCGGGTTGGTGGGTGCATCATGATAAAGTGTGCCCTGTTTTGTTTGATATGTTCCATTAACTTGTAATAGTACACCTGATTTGCTTTTAACTCGGAGTACTTGATATAGAGTACTTGATAAAAACAGGTTGTGTTCTAAAATTCTGTAAAGGTACACAATAACCCTCAAATGCCCGTAGAACTCTTTTTTGCAGCACAGGCAGCTTCTTATAATTTTTTGTGTGCTTGTGCAACAGATCTACGCAGTAATTATGCAGTAAGTTACAATTATGCAGTAAGTTAGTCGAGAGTAAAATAGTGTGTAATACAACAAAATTTTCAGCCAAGAAGTAACCAGAGTACTCAATCTGTATAAGCAGCCAACAGTTTTACTTAATTCTATTAACACTTTGTCTACATTGTGTTCCAGGCCAATCGCCGAATGGGTTCATTTTCGTCGTGACACCTGTAAAAAATTGCTTTAAAGACTCTCTTTCTACTACATTACATTTATGTAGTGTTTTTACCATGGCTTTGTATCATATCATGGCTTTGTGGTAAGACACCTTCTTGCCACGCGAATAGCCCGGGCTCGATCCTCAATGAAAACCGAAGGTTTTATTCTTTATTTTATTTTATTCTTTCTCGCTTTTTCGCCCACAATCAACAATGCCGACGCCTACGGCGGAATTTCTGCGACACTAGCTCTCTAATACTATCGCGTTAAAAAACGCTTGAAAGAAAACGTAACGCTGAGGACTACGTCACCCATTGGATGAAAAGTAACTGTGCATATGCGCGTCAGCTGCCTCGTTGAACAGCGGCAGCGCATGTTTTCCGCTTCGTCACCATCACTGATAAGGAATCCACAGTGGAACTCACATGGCCCCGCGATCACTAAACAAATTTAGTACTCAGAAGTACTACGCACAACGGGGAAGTCAAATTTCACCCTTTAACTGTGTGGATAAGAGCACTTTTTTGCCTTTAGAAGATTTGAACGGAACCGCTATGGTTCTTCTTTAGCTATCTTATTTTTTCAGGCCCTTTTGGTGATGCGTGGATTTTGAGACCTGAAAGATGCACGGACGAACCACGCATGAAAGGACGAAGGCTTCGCTCCACTCATGATCATTCACTTCTTGGATATGCTGCGATTTTTTTTTTTTTGACGAAGACACTGCACCAATATTTCTCATAGCGGGCAAAACAAGGGAAAATACATGCAATAGGAAAGACAGTATTCACTAAAGCTTAACACTACGTTTTACTCGATGAGAAGGGAATATGTGTCGGCTAAGAAGCAGCAGTCAAACACAAATCTGTGTTAATAAGTAACGCTAGTCAACCACATAGTGTTGACTTTGGCAACACAAGACTGCTGTTGATATGACGTGGCTGGTGAATATTTCACATATTTAAGAAGTCGGCCAGTGTTCTCTTCGGCTTAGCAAAAGTTGGCGTATTTTGGCTCTTTTGCCATCAGTTCTTCTCGGAGTACAGCATGCGAAGTATTTAGGTGTTCTCCACGGTGTCCAAGAGGTAATTTTTTTTCTGAAACTAATGTTCGGTACTGTGCAATGTTATGTTTGATTAAACTATATCCTGGCCTAGCTCATTTGAAAACCATAAATGATTCGTTGCTTTTAAACAGGAATTATACTCTGTTCTTCCGAGACAGTACTACACAGTGGGCATCACCCTAAAGCTCTCTCAGTCAGCGTCTACCACTGCAGTGGCCAAACGTAAGCCCTGGTTCAAGGAACAGTGGTTGTTTGGAATCGCACAGCTACCTTGCGCTTCACTTTATAGTGTGCGTTAATGATTGGACATAATAATAGTCAACAATGATAGGAATTTGTCAATGATTGGTGTTTTACTGAACAGTGGTTTGATTAAAGCAGCACGAATAGCGTCCGGTACGATTTTGTTAAAGCAAAATGCCTTCGTTATGGGAAACGTGATTCTGGGAAACTGATTCGTTACATCCTACTACACCTATAGCCATGCCTTATTGAAAGAACGAGATATGCAAGTCGATTATCACAGGTATTTGTCGAGGATGCTTGGTAATATATAAGCCGCATGTTAGGCTTTGTCCGTTCCACAAAACGAGCCTAGGACTTGACTTGATTTTTTATTACATTCAATCAGTTTGCATGTCGCGAGCACTCAAACTGTGACTTCAACTGTTCAGTTTAGTTAAAAATCCAGCAATGAGACCGAGGATTCTCATGCTCTTCTACAAGCATGATGGCGAAACCAGATGAATAACTTTTTTAGATATAGAGCACGTGAGCTCCAATATCTACTGTTATTTATTGATTGCGTTAAATTTCTGCGTTATTCAGTAGAATTTCTGTTTGCAATCAACTTGTCTTACTTATTTTTTTATGCAACTGCTCAGCTTGCACAAAATTTAAGCCAAGTACACTCGAAAAATGTCTTCTTCCGCGGAGGCAGCCTAAGCATCAATTAACAAAATGTGAATCACACCTACTATTGATTTTATAGTGCTTAACATGCACTACTGGGGGAACTATATCTATTAAACCGACGATATTGCAGTCGAGAGGTGTAACCTGGTTCCTTGTTGTTATCCATAATGCGAATCTGTCTGGTAAGACTAGTAATCTACTTGCTTGATAATTTTGCCACCTATTTAGGGGCTAACGTTATTTACGTGTTCCCTTTTTCATATAATAGTTTAATTGTGGAAGACTGATAGCAGCTGCTTTCGGTAATATTACAATAAGCGTTGCCTGCAGAGTGGCACACAGGAGTTCAGCGCAAGATCTCTTGCTGTGTTTAAAGTCTCACATTTTTTAACGGTGAAAAAGAGATTGTGACAGCAATTATATTTTAAAGGCGGAAAAACTAATCGAATTAAACAACAGTAAGGCATTTACATTTTTTTTACGCGAATGTAAGAATGCTATCGCGTCGGAGAGATATGTTAAGTGTAGTCGTTTTAGGGCAAGAGAATGAGGAAGAAATAGCGTAAGCTCATTATTTTTAGCAATAAATTTGTATTTTAAACTGACAAAAACGCGACCGCGTGAGTTCTTATTAAGTGAAACAAACGCATGATGCAAGCAATCGTTGAAAACTATGACGGAACCCACTGCAACGACTGAAAAGTGCTATCCTGGCAGCCACATACTCAACAGATCGGTGGGCTGTCAAAAAAGTATGATATTTCTGTGCGCTTCATTAGTGTCGTTTGTAAATACATTCCTTGGACATACATGCGCTTTGTATTGCAGCGTGGCGTTGTATACAATATTAGACCTTGAATAAGATTCTTGTATAAAGAAATACAGTAGGGTTGCTTAAACGTTCTCTTATGCAAATGAGTTGAGTAGAGAATACTCCGCCGATTTTTAATAGTATACGAACTGTGGTCTAGGGCGAATTTCTCAAATGTATTACCGATAGGCCTTCACTCCAGTATAGATTAGAACGCCGTATATGTTACTCGCACAAACGTTGCGTTGGTTGCGGTATTGCTCAGGTGTCCACCGAATGGGAAATCCTGACCGTTGAGTAGATGCGAACGAGGTGTGTTCCCGCTATTACGTCCAACTGCTCAAGGCGAAGCTCAACCGTCCTCAAAGTTTCCCTTCAGTAGCAAACCTATCACAATATCTTCCTTCTCTCCATATGCGCCGGGTAGCCAAGCCAGCTCCTGCTTGGCGATGTTTCGCCCTGCGCTTTCACTCCTATTTTCCCTATGCATAACCAGTAATCCCTTTACCCTAGTTATTACCGTTTATTTATGCTGATCTCAACTAGTTTAGTTGTTATTTAGTAGTTATGTTTTACTATGCCCAACCAAGCATAATAAGGCTTGGCTATATATAGCTTGGCCTAACTTGGCTATGATGAACGTGCGCCGCCATGGTGATGGTTTTGCAATTTTACGCCGCGAACTCCGGGCATCCAGCAGAAGAATTGGCAGTCAGACATCGTTGTGTCTAATACCTGTTCACGAAAAGCCATAATTAACTTTATAAAGCAATTAAACTCTTAGCTTATATCAGCAGCAATCAGCGCCATGACTCAACACGCGCAGATGAGTGCAGCTTTATTGAATTTAATCATCAATAAAGTGTCTCAGGGCTCTTAGAAGAAGGGCAACATTGACAGCAGACAGATGCGATGCCACACCAGAGAAGTTTCTTGGGGCACGCCTAGCCATCGCAGCGGCCGCTTCCACCGCAGCGGGCAGTCTCGCTCTCCTGGCGTGCCTCGGCTTGCCCGTGCTCGCTGCGCCCCTCGCTGCCGCCACACCGGCCGGACTCAGAGCGGCCTTCACCGCCGCATGCGTTGGTGCCTGGATTAAGAGAAAAAAAAACGCGTAACAGCCAGAAATTTTCAACTAAGTCCCACTAAAGAGCTGTTCGTCAGTGTAAACGAAGATATGTGTAGCGAGTGACACGAAGTCTATCCGAAAGCCATCTGACTAGCTGTACTCACTGATAACTTTCTTACTTGCTAATACATGAGGCTTGTGACCATCACGGTGCATGTATCATCAGTAAGCATGGAACATGTGAGGTCAAGATATTCGAACCATAAAGTGAACAAGAGTATTTCAACCTCTTAAAAAGAGGGATTATGCCTGGTTTCCAGACATGGGTTTCCTCGTAACAAGGATCTCCAATTTTTAGCTGTGAAGCTAAAATTCAGTGCGCAGAACATATGCCACAGCCTTGTTTGGTCCCTTAGGTGCATATAGCTGGAACGCATTTATGAAAGAATAAACTATACAGTCAAATTTGTCAGTTTAATTTCTTTTGCAGCCTGCAGACATGCGTGGAAAGTGCAGCATGAAGGAACAATTTGTAATGACCACACTTACCGGCGACAAGAATGGCGCAAGCCTTGAGAGCAACCAGTAGAGCTTTGGCATTCATTGTCACGTCGAGAAGGTTTCTGCAAGAGAAAGTACAGGCAGCTCTACAGGTTGAAGATATTTTTATTTGAACACATTGCTCCCTATCAGGAAAACTAACACAGTGGGTACTGGAAAACGTTGTGGATATAGTGCAAATAATACTGGGTATACTGGCAACCGTGCAGGTCATAGTGTAAAATGGCGGGTGACGTGGTGTACGTTAGATGGCATAGCGAAAAGAATGGTGCATGATGGAGGAGAGTAGCAGCAAAATAGTTTATATAGTGGTAGGATACGGCACCCGCTATCTCACGAATGCTGAAAAACAGCGGGGAAGTGGTGAGTGTGAGAAATGATGGTGCGCCATGCTGTACCATGGTGGAGAGGGTACGCCAAACCGTCACGGTGGCAATAAAAATTACGCACGACAACGTCAAAGATTAATTTTTGTAGGCACTGAGGTTGTGACCACTAGTGTCGCCACTATCGTCCTCCATTATTTTTCTTTCCAGGCGTGGCGACACGGTGCTACAACGTGGTCTTGTAGTGGCGATTTTGTTTGTGATGAAGCGTATGATGTTTTTTTTCGCACGTCATTGTTGGTGTGTTTTATGAGTGAGGCGGTCATTGACTTAGGGGGATCTTCTTGAATTATTATGACGTGCGGTGTGCGCAACCTGAGAGACCAGCAGGCGCAAGGTTGCCAAGTACAATTCCTGAGTTGCTGATAAACGGGACTAGTCTTGGATGCACCGTCTTCAAATTTTTCCGCACACCAATGATGAACAGCGTCGTAATAGTTTTTGGCAGCACGCTCTGTAGCAGAAAGAATCGACGTTACATTTCTTACACATCAGAAACTTCCACATTGCCTCTGGATCGACGGATTTTTGCGAACGGTATTATCAGCCATTTCAGACTTGCCGCGTCAGTCGAAGACTGATTCACGTCGCAAGTGTACGCCACCAGAATAACTTTTTTTTAGGAAGGAAAGGTGGCTGTGAGTGTTACTTTGTGCATTTTATGCAATAATGTAGGCGTGCGCGGGCAGCGCCGCCATCCTCACATCAAGGATTATTGTTGCTGTATGCCAGAAATTGTGGCATCAAGCGAATCGCTCACTTCGCTATTTTTGCTGCTACTGCCGCCGCACAAGCGAAACCCCGTCCTCCTCCTTCTCCTCGTCACCCGGGCGTCAAGTCAACCCCCACACAACATCTCTCCATCTGCCGCGAGCCGGCAAAGAGTTTCGCCAAGGTTTTCACCAAAAAGTGGCTAGTTTTACAAAGCTCTTCAGCTACTATTAGTGCACTTGTTATAACCAAACAAAAAACATTGGGTACTGGGAAGGATAGGGGCGTGATATTTGGGAGGGGCATTGGCCCCTATTTTAACAAGGTACCTCATTGAGCTAGTTGGTGCTGCATGGTGGAGAAAGCAAGTGCTTAGGAGTGCAAACGACATGAGGGGATAGAAGAGACAAGAACAGAACGCTAAACTAACAACCAAAGTTTATTGCAAAGTAACTCCAATACATAGGAAAACAGAATCTGCGCACACCACGCAACATCAGCGAAACCACACATACATGCGTCAAACGGCCTACCTTATCAAGAGCCAGTCATATCAGTGGACCCCAAATAACTAATTTCACAGTCGTGGAGAAAAAATCGAAGGTATGCTAACACACGAAGCACCAAGTTGTTGAGTGTGGAAGGATTCGTTATTCTCGCGCTCATGCAGATTTTTATATCGCCCCTTGATGACACACTTGTCAAGAATTGGCTGACAACCACGCTTTTTGCAATAGTACACCAAGTGGCTAGGAACGGAGCCTTTAGAGAGTAAGCGTGCTCCCTCAACCGATCATTCATGCATCGGCCTGTTTGGCCAATGTAACAGAGCCCGCATGTAAACAATATCTTGTATACAATCGTTAAAATACATTCAACATAGCGCGTAGCACGTTTCTCAGTGCATGCTTCTTTATAAGGTCCTTCACTGGTGAGCCTGCGACATAGCCCAGCGAACTTGTCGCGTGCGCAGAACACAACTATTTATCTGGGGTCAACTAACATGACTGGCCCTTTATAAGGTTGGCCGTTTGCCGCTCGTATGTGCGATTTAACTGATGTTGCGTGGTCATGTGCAGATTCTGTTTTCCTACATATTACAGTTGGTTTGCAAAAAAAAAACACTGGTTGCCAGTTCAGCACTCTATTTTCGTCTCTTCTATCCCCTCATGTCGTTTGCGCTGTTAAGCACTTTCTTAGCTCATATTTGTTTGGCGTTTATTTTCTGTGGTTCGGTGACGTAGTAATGAATTAATGCGATCCCCCCTGTGCGCTCTTTCTGTTTTAATGTCGAAATTAACTGGAACAGAAAAGCCACCCTTCAAGCTACCTTTCAAGGATGGCAAAATGCCGAAGTTGGGCTTCAGTGGAAGGCAAAGGTGGAGCGGGAGGGTGGGGGGTGGAGGGGAGTCGATGGTGTAGCGCGACTGAGATCTGTCCACCTGTGTAGCTCCACGGGCTGGCTTCCGGTATCGTTCTCTGTTGATTCGATTTGCCTATGCAGTACATAAAATTTTATTAAAGTTGGGCTGTGGTTTCACTATTATTTTTTTTTTGCTTGCTCCTCTCGGGCTAGTGGATTGCGTGTCTATTTTGTGAAGGGAATTGGTTATTTAACTACATACGTAGCGCGTTTTTTTAACAAGATTTATTTCAAGAGCTGCCACCAAGTTTACGCTGCTGGCTTGTTGCGAAGGCCATTGTACCGGCATGGAATGCCCACACGATTCTGTTTGCGACAGCTCGCAAAAAATTGAAATTACCAGCCGGTAACAGGCGAAGAGCTCTCGTGGTGTATAGTGCGATTGTACTGTATTATGAAATCACGTTAAATGTATTGCAGACAATACGTTAAAACACAGAAACACACGCGTAAAGTGCAAAATGCAGACTTAGTGAGCTTCGTGTCTGTGTTGTCTTCTCAAAATGCTGTACGCTCAAGTGCTGAGATTTGGGTGCACGTTAAAAAACCCAGGTGGTTGGAACTTCCAGAGCCTACCAATACGGCGTCTTTCATAATCACATGGTAGTTTTGGGACGTTAAACCCCGCATATAAATCAAGTGTTGTTTTCATCAAGATTAAACGTGCCTTGCCTACAACAAGCACTCAATATTTGCGTTTCATTGCGCGAAAGGAGCAGTACACCTGAGACACATCGTTATGCTGCTTACCTAAAAAAAGAATTTCTGTTTGTTGAATGATGTCTTTTTAAATGTCTTTCAGTTAGCTCAGAGAATTCATCATCTCTGTAGTCACTTTAATTGGAGCCACCGCAGGACTACACTAATGCGCTAGTGAAGGTTTTTTTTTTTACTTTGTTCTCTGCAGAGGCTGTTTTTACTGGCAAAGTGGTTAGTACAACAAAAATAAATGTAGAACAGCGAATAAAGTTATTCATTGTTCGAAGTTGTTTGTACTTGGTGTGAACAGCTATTATATAGCCTGTTTGATTTCACAACGTGAGCGAACAGCATTTTTGCGGTGCTTAGCTTCCCCCATGTGATTTCGTTGGATGTAGCCCATTCGCAAGCTCATCCGTCTACCGTTATCTTCCACCCTCCGCTATTCGTATCCTTATCCAGTATCTACTATCTGCCACCACGTGCTATCTAGTGCCCGCTGTCCAGTATGCACTATCCAGCATCCGTATTTAGTATCTGCTTTCCACTACCCGCTATCCAGTATTCACCTACAACTAATATACACAATTCTGTTGGGTGGTGGTTTTCCCTGTGCCCACTAATGGTCTTTTTTAGACAAGATTGCGTTGAAATGAGCTCTTAAAAAGTAAACACTGTTAAACTCCACTTTTAACGCATAAGTACCTCTCTTCTCGGTAATTTGTTGTCGAAGTACTTCATAGATATGCAAATAGCAGCACAGTGACAAACTGCTAGCAGCATGTAACGACTGTTTTCATCAATCTAAAATATTTTGCACTGCTCAATGAATGCCTCTGCAAACGTTTTTTAATCAACTCTATCCTGTCTGACCTGATTGAATATTGGGCTTACAAATACGTTAACTTTGTGACTGTGCAAGAAATTTTTCGATGTTGTATGCAATTTTAGAAGTCTACGGAATTTCCATTCAAATGTGGATGCAGACAAGGCTGCACCAATAGGCGAGTACTCCAGCCTGACGTCACGACTCAGTCGGCCACTGACACCACCTTCTGAGAACATTGCCGGGTGTATGAGTGGAACTTCTATTCCAGTCACGGAGATTAAAGGCTGCTGCGATGCGATCAGCTGAGCTAGGCCTCTTTGGGCTTCTTAACTGTCTACATTAAAACTGGTTTCAAATAAGACATCCCATAACTGAGTTACATTTCTAGTAATCCGCGAGCAGCCTATAAAAATTGACAAACCTCGCATGCAAGCATGACAAAATTGGCCGTACTTACTTCTATCGAACGCCTTCAGGTGATGAAGAAAATCAGTAGTGTAGCCTCGTGCGGGAGCGTATTTAAACAATTTTTCCAAGTATGGTTACAGCAAATTGAGGATGTCATTCAGCTACGTCATCATAAATTTCCACCAATGCGATTCCGCTCACAGTGTTAGAGGGTAGAAAAAGTGAAAAATATTGTAATTTTTGCTGCTCTATTGGCTAATATGAAATAGTGTCAGGAAGAGCCAGGTGTTTGCTCAAACGATGAATGATTTCACCGCAACCGCCCCTATGCCTCACTGTGATAGAAACTGAGGCTGATATTGGAGACAGCTGAAAATATTTGTGATGTCAGACAGGCTCATAAGCAGACAAATCATCCAAAAATAAGAAGTTGCCGTCGTCCAGTGCGTCTGAAGATATCTATTTTAGGATTGCTTGCGCACAAAACTCTCTAGTATTCGGTATAACATTACGGCAAAGTGTACGCAAAGAAAAGCTTGATATAATGAGCCTTTTCTAAGAGCCGTTCCAATTTAGACTATCATGGCACATCAGAATTCTGCCTAAAAACTGAGTGGGGGAATAACTACTACACTGCTGTATCGTTCACCATGGAAGCGTGATATTGATTCCTTTTCAAGGCAGTTGCATACCAAGGTGTGAAAATTAAAAACGCACACTTACTTCGTGGTTAGCCTTTAGATTCAAATAACTTCTGCGGGGTAAAACTGGTCTGGTGTCAGCCACTACGCCTAAACTAAGATCAAAACACTTTTGAGGCATGAAAATAGGTGACAATAAAACTTCTCAAAATATTTTCACTTGAGGTGAAAATGAGTACGTGGAGTCCCTTCTGTAGCAAAAGAACTCGAAAAGAATTATTTGGATTTACAGAATTCACGTAGAAATAAATATTTGTCTATTAAAAATCACGTAATTATCAATTTCTGTAGTTTTATTCTAGGTATTTGTCAAATAAAACCATGTTTTAACATTACCAGTCCTCCCTGAAGAAAATGACGATAGAATATTTACTGTACGGGGAGTAAGAAGGCAACCACTACAGTGTGAAACAACAGGAATGTCTGTTAGTTGAGAATAACCAGTATGTTACCTTGCTTAGGAAAAAGGGATGAGAAAGTTGAAAGAAGAGTGAAGAGAGAGAGAGAAAAAAAAGAAAGAGAACGCACATAAAGCGTCAGAGTCCAGCAGTCACGTGCTGTATATGACATTACTGTCGATACACAACGGCTAGTTCAACTTTTCTGTCTTCATAATTTTGAACATTATTTTCTTTCGTTAGCTCTTGACATCTTTTAAGCATATCATTCGAGGATAGCTGCTAGTGGTATCTTTTCGTGGTCAAAGTGAGCGAGAGGTATTCTGAGTGGAGCAGAACTGACAACTTGGTAAGCCGCTACGAATTGATGATTATGAAACGTTGCCGCACAACGTGACAAAAGCACAAGTGAAGAAATGCAACAAAACGTAATTTCACGTAGTAGCAAATAGAAACACAGTAATGTATGGGCTAGTTCAGTTACAGGCAGTTCCCCACAGGGTAATCGGACCTTTAAGGTCCCCCTGCAGAAGCAACACACCCCTTTGGCCCCGGCTTCACGTAAACGGCACCCCTGAGCTGACCCACCCAGGTGAAATCGGCAGTCGCCTTTTTCTATCTCTCTCCCCTACAACTTCGTCTTTATCGCTCACTTTTAGTTTGTCCTGTCTACTTATCTCTTCTGTTTACTTCCAATTTTCCTGGTGGCAAGGTTTAACCCTGTGCACATAGCCTACCTTGGTCTAGACGCATTGGGTTATAGTTGCGTTGTACGGCAGGGGTCTGAGGGGTCTGCAGGTTTTAGCATCCGCAAACTTGTAGCGTGCCCTTGTTGGGCTCCGTGGTTGATGGCCGCCAACGCTTCTGAAGGAAATGAAACACTCATGCATTGAGCTTTTCCTCCGTTAAATGATCGTACCACCTTAAAGCGCGTATGCGCCGAAGACTTGGGTTTTTTCAACCGTTCAAAAGAAAACTTTTCCCATTTTCACGTCATACATAGTGAGAAAAGTGGCAAGCAAGCCAGAACCGGATACCCCTTTGTAGTAGCAAGGTGTCTGACAGAAACTCTTGGGGCCATATTCAAAGTTACTAATATGGCCAGCGGAGACCTTCTCCTCAAAATTCGAGAACAAGAACAGTTTGAGAAGCTACACAATTTTTAAAGTTTTGGTGACACTCAATTCACTGTAACTCCACACAGGTCTATGAACACAAGCCGTGGAGTGGTGTATGACGCTGATTTGCTTGGCTTGACCAAAGGGAACTTCTGGAGGGGTGAAAGAGTCAAAATGTGATGAATGTACAAAGGATCGTCATCAGAAGGTACAACAAGGTAACACCAATAAAACACCTAATACTCACGTTCGCTTCCAGTAATCTGCCAGAATGTATTCAAACAGGGTACACGAAGGCCTCTCTCAGACCATACATACCGAACCCACATCATTGCTTCGAATGCCAGAGGTATGGCCATGATTCTAAAACCTGTCGTGGTCGCCAGACTTGTGCACAATGTGGAGTCTTAGGCCCCGTGTCTGAGAACTGCAAACAACCGCCACACTGTGTAAACTGTGAAGGAAACCATGCCGCATATTCACGCGCCTGCACATACTGGAACAAGGAAAAAGAGATAATTACATTGAAGGTGATGGAGAACATTTCATTTAAGGAAGCACGGTGAAGAGTCTAGTCTTTCTATGAACCGACATATGCTGATGCGGTGCGTCATGGGGCACCGCCACACCAGCCCTCGCCACTCCTTCGGCCCGCGCACACCGAGCCGGGGATTGTGGCACCTGCCCTCAAGGATGCTGTAGTCCAGACTTCACCACCTACTCCCGAACAAAGACTAGAGACTCCAGAGTCCTCAGGTCTCAAGGCTCACCTCACCACGGCGAGGCCAGAAATTTGAACTAACACCTCCGCACGTGCGGGCATCCAGTGCCTCCGAGGAGGTAATGGATACAGTCGGTGCCCTTGGAGCCAAAAGAGCGGCGCTGACTCCTTGGAGCGCGCCAAGAAACGAAAAAAAGCAGATTAACAGGGCCTGGTGAGCGGCCTTCTTACTATGAACGCGAACTCCCTGTCCTAAACAGCCACTCGCTTTTTGTACAACAGCACTACTTTACATTCACCATGAACACTCAATTATACAATGGAAACGTCATGAGGCCTTCTCAGAAACCTTGGACGACGTCCAAGAAGCTTTTACACGAACACTCACCAAAAGTGCTGTGTGTAAAAGAACACACTAATTCAAAAACACAACTTCCTTCGTAATTACGTGATTTTTCGAAAGGACCGTGATGATGCCATGACATCATCCGGAGGTGTTGCCATTATAGGGAATCAAGGGATTCTATGCACACACTTACAACTCCAAACATCTCTTGAGGCAGTGGCTGGTCGAGTGTTTCTGTTTGATAAACTGATCACAATCTGCACTATTTACATTCCTCCTAGCTATCAGGTGCAAAAACGTGATTTACAATCTTCGATGAACTTCAAGAGCCTTATGTCCTCCTTGGAGACTTTCATGCGCATAGCGGGCAATGGGGTAACTCTCGTTGTGACGCGCGAGGTTGACTGATTGAACAGTTCCTTCTCTCGGCGAGCGCGTGTCTCCTAAATCGAAAAGAATCAGCCAATTATAATCTCGATAATAATACCTACTCTCCTATAGACCTAAGCATAGTATCTCCATCTCTTGTGCCTCTACTCCAGTGGAAAGTCGTCAGTAATCTGTACGGAAGTGACCACTTCCCCGTAGTTTTGAGCACAACTACAGCAACTGAGTGTCCACCACGTGTTCCCAAATGGCTCATAAACAGAGCCGACTGGGAACAGTTTTATACCATCGCTCGTCTAGGTTGGAGTGCCATATGTACTTTAAGCATTGATGTTGCTGTCAACTACTTCACAGCGTTTTTTATTGATGCTGCAACAAAATGCATCCCACAAACAAATGGACACCCTGGAAAACGGCGTGTGCCAAGGTGAAACTCTGAATGCCGAAACGCGCGCAAACAGCAAAACAGAGAATGGAGGTTGCTTCGGAACTCACCGACAGCCGAAAATCTTGACACCTTCAAGAAAATAAAGTCTCAAGGCAGGAGAACGCGTCGGCAGGCCAGAAGAGAAAGCTGGCAGAAGTTTTTGTCAGGGATCAATTCTTACACACAGGAGGCTAAAGCCTGGAACATGGTTGGTAGGATAGCAGGAAAACAAATACACACACTTCCACTCGTAAACACTCAGGGTGATACCTTAGAAGATCAGGCAATCTTCCTCGGTGCACACTTCGAACGGGTGTCCAGCTCATCACACTATACGGACACTTTCCAAAAATACAGAACAAGAATACAAAAGCACGAAACTCGAACACAAATGCAATAGATACAATGCATATAACCAAGCTTTCAGTTTTGCTCGAGCTCCGAACATCTTTAAACTCCTGCAGTACTTCTGCCCTAGGTTCCTGACCGTATGGTGTATAAAATGTTAAAAAAACCTACCAATGGAAACACAAAAACCTTACTTTGTTGTACATTGCTATCAGGTTTTCTGGCACTATACCTGCCTCCTGAAAAGAGGCTAATATTATTCCTATTTTGAAAGAGGGCAAGGACCCTTCTTCAGCTTCGATTTATAGGCCTATTGCACTTACAAGCTGCTTGTGCAAAGTCTTCAAAAAAATAATAAACTGCCGACTTGTACATTTTCTTGAAACAAACAATTTGCTCGACCCATTTCAGTGCTGGTTTCAAGAGAGTAGATCCACCACAGACCACCTTGTTCGCATCGAGGCACAGATCAGAGACGCTTTCGTCTATAAACAATATTTTCTCTCTGTGTTCCTCGATATCGAAAAGGCTTACGATATAACATGGACGCTTTGGAATACTATGAGACCTGTCCCACCTTGGCGTGCGCGGAAGAATGTTTCACATAATCGAAAGTTACCTGTCAAACCGGACATTCCGTGTCCGAGTGGGCAGCGTTCTTTCCCAAACATTTGTCCAGGAAACAGGCGTGCCGCAAGGTGGTGTACTTAGCTGCACACTTTTTTCAAGAAAATGAATTTCTTGCGCTTCTTCATTCCACGCAATATGTTTTATTGTACATATGTTGATAATGTCCAGCTTGGCTTTAGATCTTGAAATCCTAGCAATGTGTGAGCGGCAGGTTCAGTTAGGTTTAAACAAGGTCTCCAAATGGGCAGAGGGAAACGGATTCCGACAGAACCCACAAGAAAGCACGTGTGTCTTGTTCTTCCGAATAAAAGGCATGCACTCAGAACCCGACATTGAACTTAACGGTCAACGTCTGTCTGTTAATGCGGAGCATAAATTCTTATGCTTAATCTTGAAGAACAAGTTGACCTTCGTACCGCACATCAAGTATTTAAAAACAAAATGTTTAAAAGCCATGAATGTTTTGAAAGTGTTGTCACGTACTACGTGGGGTAATGACAGGCAATGTCTCATGAATCTGTATAGAAGCCTCATTTGCACCCGCTTAGATAATGAGGCCGTTGTTTATCAGTCTGCGACTCATAGTGCTTTGAAGATGCTGGACCCCGTGCACCATTTGGGCATCCGCCTTTCTACGGGTGCTTTTCGCACCAGCCCCGTAGAAAGCCTTTACATTGAGTCAAATGAGCGGTCGCTTCATCTGCACAGAACTTGCAAGTCCCTTGTATATTTCCTTAAGGTGAAAGCCGACAAGAATATCCCCTGATACTCTACTATTAATTATTTGTCGAGCTCCATTGTGTTTCAAAACGGGCCTTCGATGAGGCAGCCCTTCTCAGTTCGCCTGTAGGGTCTAGCTGAGGAAACTGGAGTGTCACTTGAACACAGTTTAATGGCTCCTGTAGCATACCGCCACCGTGGCAGTGGCAAACTATATACTGCGGTGTGTCTTTCCTATAAGTTACAAAACATGCACCTATTGCCCATATCCAAACATACTTCTGGAACTTCAACACAAATACACACGTCCTGAATTCTTTACAGATGGCTCCAAGTCTAACTCCTCTGTGTCCTACGCTGCTGACGGCCCATCTTTTTCGGATGCTGGCCCTCTATATTCAAGCACAAGTATCTTCACAGCGGAAGCTTACGTGATACTTGTGGCAGCTAAACACAACAAGCAATTACAATTACAAAAAGAGTAATTTATACGGACTCCCTCAGTGTGGTAACGACTATGCAAACCCTTAAAAAACAAAAAAACCCTGTCCTCGTTTCACTTTACTCTATTTTATGCACACTCTACACACTCAAACAACATGTTGTAGTGTGCTGGGTGCCAGGGCACCGTGAGATCAAAGGCAACGTGATGGTGGATCAGCTTGCTGCATCCGTCCACGGAAGCACTGCCACTACACCCAGATCAATCCCGGCCCTTGATCTGAAGCCGTCTCTCAAACGAATGCTCAGGGACTACTGGCAGAGCAAGCTGGATAGACACACACAAAACAAACTACACATTATTAAGCCACACCTTGGCCATTGGCCGCTAGTATCCAAATCACTTCATACATATATAATACTAACGAGGCTCAGGATAGGACACACATACACGCCACACACATATCTTTTCTCCGATTTCGATCCACCTTAGTGTGACAGATGTGGTGAAGCACTAACAGTTATTCACATTTTAATCCAGTGCAAACAGTTAGAAACTCTAAAAAAACAACACTTTCCATTACCCTACTGACAACATATACCTTTACACCCTGCGATGTTCGTCAATAGGGAACCAATTTTTAGTCATATATCGTTCTTAGCGCTTTTAAAAGAAATTCGTATATTTCATATTATATACCTGGGCATTCCGTAGCACGACCTCTGCAGAGAGGTTTTCGCTGCGATGGCTACACTCTACAAAGCTTTTGCCTCATGGCCCTTTGCCGCAAGGGTATGAACGAGTGAGGCACTTGTGGTAATGCCATACATGCCCACCATCGTTTTCTATTATAACCAACTTTTGTCATCTATTCGCACCACACACACCTTTCACGGCATGGTGATGATTTTATTACTTGTATGTTTTTACCCGCCTTACCGCGAGGAATTTTAGGCCCTTATACAGCCGTTTATCACAATCATTGTCCATATCTTTAGTAAGATGAACTCTTTGGCCGTGAAATGGCCTTGCGCCACAAAGCGTCAAACATCATCATCAGTTACAGGCAGTTGAATCATCCAAATTAATTTGCCAGGAAGAGCAGATTCACAAAAAACAAAAATTGTCACTAGTTTCGTAGCTGCGCTGTCTTCTTGTTCCTTATCTTTTGTTTTCATCAAAAGTTTTTAAATTCGAGTTGCACATCACAACAAATCTGATACGAAATGACATGCGGTATAGTTTATACTAGCATCCGTGACGACGCGTCACATAGGCTCCCTTAAAAACATCGTACAGATCACCGTAAAATGAACGCTCAAGTTTGTACAAATGGTGACCAGTTCGACTATGCCTTCTCTTTATAGGTTCTATTTTCAATACGAGAGCTTGTACTGTAGATACTGTCACCATCAGAAAGCAGCAGTTAGTAAGAAGGAACAGTAAGCAGACTTTGCTTCGGAAAACTCGCTGTGCTCTAGGCAAGTTGCAAAGATTGCCTTGCCCGTATATTTTCTGCTTTAGCGGTATTTGATGCGGTCTTGTGGCATTCGTCTATGATGAGAATAACAGGTCAATTTGCTTTTTAAAAGACAAGCCTCTTCAAGAAACTTTAGAAATGGCAACATTTGCCGATGTATACCTAATTTCAACTGATGGCTTTGTCGATAGCACTCCGAGTGTTATGAAGGAGGGCTGTAAGTTGTTATCTGTGAAATGTGACTCACTGCGCGCTCCTTTGCATTAAAGAAATTCTTAAATGAAATCAGCGCCTTAGACTCTCGGTTCTGGCTGGTAGTCCAGTCACGTAAATAAATTACCAGAAAAGTGAGTGTTACGAGCAGCCAGTTTTCCGCAACGCGGTAGCACCTACAATGCTTCACCATGACATAAACATTCTGGCGAAACTTGAGCGAAATATCTTGTAAATATGTCAAAAAATGAGAAATGGAAAACTCAGCCCATCATCACACTTGAAAAATAAGAAACCCAATACGGCCACGTCCTACTTACCTACAGAATATTTTTTTTTGCTAATGGACGATATAATAGTCGGACAATCGCGACACGACAGTGTACAGAGCTTACAACGAGTTTGGACTGAGTAACGCATGTCACTTTGTCTCTACATTCTCCAGCTCCTATCATATCCGCGCATTTCTGAATCAATCACTTGCGCCATAGTCGAAGATAACTCTGGAAGGCAGGTTCGCAACTACATGACGCGGTTATGTGAAGCAGTTGCCTGATGTCACGCACTTGGCCTTCTCGTGACCCATGAGCCTACACTTGAGACACTGACGTATATATACCACGCCGTTGTATACGCATCCAATGGTTTGGTTTTCAACCTCAAGTCGGTTAGCGACGGCCTCAAGCATTTTCACGAGAACACAACGGTTACCAGTCGAGATCGACTATAACAGAGAGCGTTGTCAACCGAGATGCCCGGCACGTTTCCAAGGCCTTTAGTTTTCGGCAAAGAACCTATTCATTGGAATCGGATGGGTAGCTTAGGTACAGACAGATTTCTCACTCAATCATTTTCACTGGTATAGCGCACCACGACAAGGACACACACAAAGGAGAGAAGCGCTGTGTGTGTGTGAATCTCTCCTTTGTGTGTGTCCTTGTCGTGGTGCGCTATACCAGTGAAAATGATGAATCCCAACCAACTAGCCCGGCAACGTGCCTTAGCAAAGTTCATTCTCACTCAATACTTAGTATTGAATAACTATGGTAATGTAACGAAAAAGATAATGGTGCGCTTCAATCTGAAGGACCACAAACGGAATGATCACTACTGCTTTCGTTGCGAGCTTTGCATGAAAGCAGAGTGACCACCGGACAAAATAAAGAACAGAAGCGCACCCACGTCCAAATTTAAGATGATGAGAAATCACCAAGCAACGTCGAAATTGCAGCAGGAATGTTACGTTCTTGTTGAGGTAGAGACAAGGGTCACACAAGAACATCGTTTTTGAATCCAGGAAGCCCTGGCTAGTCTTGTTTTCAAGAAGTGTAAAGACTTGGTGTTTTATTGACGTATCAGTGATATTTATTAACAAGGCAAACATTATTGAAGCGAGACAGTAATGACGGTAACTAACTACGCACTACTGATCTTTACAAAAAATGGCATTTTAAGTGAAATTCACACACTTCAAAGCTTCAGCAAGGATTCTCTCCGGCTTTGCTATACTGAGTCACGCTTTCATCAGGGCACTTTTAGTTTGTTCCAGATTGGAGCATACAGAGTTATGCAATACTTTGTGAGTCAAGACTGACAGAATGAGAACACGTCAAAGGCTTGCCATTTTGTTAGACATAGCCTAACTACACGAGCAAGGTCAAAATTTGTAGCTCTCACAGTTTTCTGATCTGAACTCACTTTCGGAAGGAAAGCGTTATTTTCTAGAAAAAGAAGAAAAAGGCGAACTTTTCATTAGGCCGCGTTTCTCTTAACGCGTGAAACCGTACCTTTCTGAAGACTAATGAGTTAGCTTCAAGGTTGGTTCTAGACCAGAGTCAGGTGATGAGTGCTGTGTCTAGATTACTTCTAGGTGTTCGCTAACCTTTAGCTAGGTGGTGGTAGGTTGTTTCTAAGCTGATTCTGTGTACTGAGTGGTTAGGACAGTCCCAGACACGGCATGGATGTCCGAATTTTCCAGACAGAAATCAGCGTCAAAACAGAACTTTCATAACCCTCATACAGTCACAGACACGTGTAGGCCCGTGTGCTCAGATTTGCGTGCACGTTAAAGAACTCAAGGTGGTCCAAATTTTGGAAGCTACGACGTTTCTCACAATCATATGGTGGCTTAAGGACGTCAAACTCCCCATATCAAATCAACAGTCACAGACATGAGACGGATGTTCAAAGTCGAAGAACAGAAACTCGCACCTAGATCTATGGGGAAGTCGCCGCTGCCATAGGGCTTCAATCACTGTAGTGTACTTTAGGAGCCACTATTGCGTTTCCTGTGCCTTAGTATCGAGCCTACGCCATCTTCTTTTTAGTAAACAAGTTGTGAGAAATGGCATTTGCCCATTTCCTCTGGCATGCAGCTGTTTGTAACAATGACACTTTTCTGATTAGATGCACAAACGTCTGTCCCAAATAATGTTTCTTGAGTGTTTTTCTTCAATTTTAGTATACCAGTGTTGACTAGTACGAGTTAGCCGATTTATGTGGCACATACCTGATGGCCGGCACAGGATGAATGAATGAAAGAGCTTTACTTGAGTCCAATAGGTCATGCTAGTGTCCTAGCCCGACGAGGGCCACTCCCACGTTGCGACCGAAAGACCTAGACTTTCAGCCACTTCGCGGGCCCGTCGGACTGCCCATAGTTGTTCCTCTAATGGAGGACTGCGCAAAGCTACGTTTCATTGTTCTTCAGTATTTTCCTCGTCGCTGCCTAACGCGGAGCTGTGCCAGAGGATATGAGCAAGATCTGTGGTGTCATGGCATTTATCGCATGCTTTAGGAACACGGAACTCAAGATAGATCCTCTTAAGTAACAGTGGGTTTGGATAGGTTATTGTTTGTAATCACCTGTGTGCAACGACCTGAGCTCTATTTAGTTTACTGTGTGCACAGTAAACTGCATCCTGCATCCTAGATAGAAATGTTTCGTTGGCTCGTTGTACGAAAGGGGGTGATCCTTGCATCCACACAAGATAGGCTGCACAAATTACGGATGCCGTAAACAGCGTTGCTGTTACAACACGGGTGCTCATAAAACCGAATGTTGCAATAAATGATATGAGCATTGGTCTAGTTCTCCCACTGAATATAACCTTTACCTTTCTATAACGTGAACTACGAATCAACATTTCAAAACGGCTAATTACGTTGGTAGCTCGAGTCATTTAGGAATTGTCAGTGACTTTGAGCATACTGCACGAGCAGCCTTCAACACTGTACTTGTGAAATAAAAGCACCTGTCTTGAGAACTACAGTTATTGAGAACTACAGTAGATAGCTGGGACACCCACTCAACTACAGCTGTAGTTAAGTGGGTGTCCCAGCTATCTACAGATTTGAAAATTCTGAAAGGCTTGATAAACATTGAAGGGCGTAAGCCTAACGAATGGAACGGCACCAACTGCGTGGTTACACTGGAATCTGTGAAGCGGATGGTATTCTTAAGTTGAATGAGTTGCTGGACAGATCTTACTTGCATATATGAAAGCATAAAACACACTCAGTGACATATAAGGACCATTTGATGTCACTCGAATCCCTCGAGGGAAGTGCAAAACAGCTGGAACTTTATCTTGACCGCGAACGAGATGGGGGGTGTTTTTGTATTTACCAGGCGTTTTATCATTAATTAGGTGGTTTTAATGTTTGTTTTGTGTTTTTTTATTGAAACGAATACTGACCTGTATGCTGTACATCTCATTTGAGAGAATGAGACACCATTTGCCTTCAATCCTAATTTACTGGTAAACCACCGGTTAATGAAAACTAAGTGAGGACGTTGCAGTTTTGCACAAGTCTATAGTGCGAACGCCTTCGTCGCCTCGTCTTTCCACCTCTTCGAAAGGCCTTCGTTGAAGTCGGAAGCAAAAACAGATAGGGCGTGAGCATCTGCAAGCAGGGGACCAAGCTAGACGGAGCATCTTTTGGTGGTAGAGAAGGCTCAAATTTTGGTTTGCTTGTCGACAGAGACGAAACCATTGCAATGTAGAGGTATACGGCATCGCTGTTAAGTTCTGGTCAGTAAGTTGTATATCCGCTTGCGACGCGTCTGGTTAACGTTTTCTAGCTGTATATTTATTAAATATTTGTGTTCTTCACTTACTCAACATGCGAAATAGAAGAGAAAAATTAGGAGACCCTTCCGCTCTGTTTTTAAGAGTTGGACATGGAATATACAGCCTCTCTCTAGAGCGTACTTCAACCACGCAGTGCGTACTATTTATTGCATGATGTTACTCGAAAAGTCACAATTCTTGATTACTACGATGTAATCCATAAATTTGAAAGTGTCTGTTGTCGTGACGCCTTCACATACGGCTGCATTCTGTGTTATTCGTAGCATGTTTTGAACCACGAACAATCAAGCTCGTGAGCACTTTTCTCGAACTTGCTATGCACTCACAATGTGGTCAGAAGGAAATACGCTCAGCACATGTGTGCCTTGGTTATAGGTGGCATGTTTTACCCCACAAAGCCGATATTGTAATCGAATGTTCTGACACACGGTGGCATTGTAAGCTTGCACTACGCAATATCACTGCAATATTACTTGTATTGTAAAGCCTGTATGCAGGACGCAAACAGCCTGGGCTCACTCCTAACTTGGAGCCTGAATTTGTCATGATTTATTTAATTGCAAGTTCTCAACTTTTCGGCTCCGCGGAAGATGATTCTTCGCGCACAATTGATCACGCTGACGCCAAAATCGATCCTAGAATTTCTGCGAAATGAGCTGTTAAAGCTATCGCAAGTTATTAGAAACTGGTGCATACTGTTAGAAATTATAGAATATATAGTACACGAACTTTGCAATTAATCACGCTGACGCCAAAACCGATGCTATAGTTTCTGCGAAACGAGCTGTTAAAGCTATCGCAAGTTATTAGAAACTGGTGCATACTGTTAGAAATTATAGAATATATAGTACAAGAACTTTAGGTGGACTGTTTTGTTTGGCCTTGTTGACGTCATTTTTATAAATTACAAATAAAAGTTGACTGAAGAGGGAACAATGTAAAATACGAAGACTTCTTTCGTAGAAAACCGGGTTTAAAGGACTAATACGCCTGGAGATGAAGAGCAGAGCGTCTCCACGTCCGTTTGTTGCGGTGCAGATCCAAGAACCCCCTCCTGTGCCCCGCGTTATCTTCGTCCTTGGAGCCTTGGGGACATCAAGTGCAAATTCAATGGCGTTGAAGTTATTAAGCAAAACACGCTGGTGTCTTCGATACAGGTGATTAGTGAGACAAGTAATTAGTTTCTCATTTTTTATTACCTCAAGAAGCTTGCAAAGCAGTTCTCTATGACAAAGTTAAAAGCTTTAGCGTAAATTACAAACATAACGTCAAACCAGCTTTCACTTTTAAGTACTGTAGCAATGTCATGCGAAAATTCGATGAGTTGCGTAGTTGTCGAATAACCAAATCAAAACCGTGCTGGCAGGAAAAGATCACAATATGCTCATTTAACTATTTAATACTGCGTTTTTGTACTTGTGTTCTTGTGACTGGCAACAGATAGATAACAAATAATTCGACTTGAAGTGGAAAATTGTTTGTTGGTTACCGGACTTAAAGATTGGAATGAGGTTATTTGGCTGTCATAAGCAATGAACGGTACATCTCAAGTGACATCCTAAAGATTATTGTCAAGTAGTCTCCATTTTACTTAGACAATCGTTAAAAAAGTGTTATGAACGTCGTCACAACAATTGCTTTTAGTTGTGTTAACATTCACCAAAAGGTTATGTGCATGTTCACAAATACTAACAATATTGATCAAAGCTTGTGGTTATGGATTGCTACAAGGGCGAGTGGAACCACCGTCATTATTAACAAACAGATTTGAAGAAGTTATTGAACATCACCTAATTGAGTTGTGAATATTACTATGAAATATGTTGACCAGAGAGTCAATGTTACACTGGGCACTACAAATAAAATAACTTCTCGTACGCAGAAGCAAGCTATTCGCAGCATGTAAAGTGGGCCAAAGTTTTAGCTAATGTGCGCAGCGGCCACTTTTTGGTCGGTCAGCACCATATTATGGTAGGAAGTTACACATTATTGCTTTGTGGACATGCGTTTTATGTGCATACGCATGTCCTTATTTGAAATGAAACTTATTTGATTCGTATGGCAAGTATACACAGAAAAATACTGTCGCTCATGCACGATAGCTAAAGTTTTGGCCGACAGTACAAATAATGTTTCGAACATGCCATCCACATGAGAATACTGAAGTGACAAGGGCCCTCATATTATTTCACAAGTAGGATTGCATAGTTTTTTCTTGCCGCAGTATGTCTTTAGCAGAATATTTTCGTAAACTATTTTCATTTAAAAAAAATAATCACCCAATTGTTCTGTGAATTCTGAGGGCGATTTTGTTAGTTTGTCTTTGCCAAGAAACTGCCTAGGTGATTTACTATAGCTGATGACCCTTCGCAAGGCATTAGTGACGTACACTAAAAAATTCTTTATCCGAATGAACGATTGAGGTATCCAGTTATGAAGTTACAAACTATCCTGAGAGAATGTTTAAAGTGTGCAGAAAGGGCTTAAATTGAAAGCACAACGTTCTTGACCATGGTGATTTTATATACCGACATCATGTTAGATGTTAATAAAAATGCCATAATGATTTATTAATACCAACAATATGCCTCCTTCATAAAGTACCAAAACAGCATGGCAATTTCATCGAAAGGTTTGTGGTTGATCATAAGTTGTTGCTGATGATTGACGATAAGTATAGGGCTTAGAGTATATTTAGCTGTAATGCATGTGTATTCATAAGTAACTGTAAGTCACCAATACGACTTGTGTACACTATAAATAAAACAACAAATGTGTTTCAGCACAGGATGTGTTGCTGTTGTAAGTTTTCACAGAATTTGACATTATAAAAGCAAGACGTTTACCAGATTTATGCTTTCAGGACTAAAGTGTACATATAAATAAGTAATGGGCAGGCTTTCATGTTGTCGTTTACGCAGAATAGAGGGCTACAAGTGAATCAGAGTCAGAAAATTTAGGTCACCTTTTTGATGCACGAGAACGAAGCACAGAATTTCTAGCTTGTTTGCAGGTGGTACAGGACAAGTAAATTAATCACATCGAATGACAAACGTTTACTTCCAGTTTTTAAGTGGCAGTAATTCGTGACCTATAACCAAGTGCAGTGAACGGAGCACGTGATAATTCAATGCTGTAGCGCCAACCACGTGAAACAGCTGCAACTGTGCTGGCGCACAAGCAATAACTCATGATGTAAGTCTTCATCCACAAATGTTTAAACGCACTGAGCATTTTCAGTGTGGTTCATTTTCTGAAATGATTTCTTGCTCTAAGGAATGCCCAGCTTTAACCGATAAATAAGGGTCGTGGTGTATTTTAATTCAATAATTACATCTGTATGACATAAATGAGAGGTTTTTCAAATTTTGGTCGCAAAGGCACTCTTAGACACACTGGTAGATCTCACCCTTAAAAACTGCGCATTTCGTGGCCTAGATCCAGCCAGTAATCTGCCTGTTTTAAATAAAGTTTTGTCCATTCTATTTCATTTTTGGATAGTGGTATGGTAATTATAAAATCTCTGCAGTGGGCTTGGGGAGTTCCTTTATTAGCCGCTTTGTTGATAATAATGTTCTATGCCCCGGTATCCGCAGAGATATTTTGATGATGGTATTGGTTCACCGTAATTGTTACTCTATAAAAAAATGCTAAAGTTACAGAGCTCGCTCAGCAGAACCTTTGGGGCGGGCGTCAGTACGGCTTGGTTGGTTGGTAGCAAAATAATCTTCTCCATAACCAAAACTCACGTAAAATGCAAAAAAAATCGATTTTTTTTCTCAGGAGCGATCGAATCCAGGCCGTCTGAATGGTAAGCAGGTGATATATCCCACAACAACACTGCTTGAATCTCCTCTGAAAAACTTATGTACTTATATGTTTATTTTTCTTATTTTTTGTGAATTACCCACCCCTTCTGTACGGCCTTTATTCGTCCGGAGGGTAAAATAAAAAAAAATAATAAAAATAAACAACATTGCATGAAATCCACGTAGTCGAAAGATTTTCCCTACACCTGTATCATTTTGTCACAGAAGCGTACAATCATGGCAGGCGTCAAAGCGTGCTGGTCGCAAAACAGTAGGTGTTTTGAAGCTCAGTCATTACGAAGTGCTGAGGCCTACCTAATCGTGTCATAGCTGTGAAAGCGCCAACCGAGTGAGCAACTGCGTAGGTGTGTGTGTGTGTGTGTGTGTGTGTGTGTGTGTGTGTGTGTGTGTGTGTGTGTGTGTGTGTGTGTGTGTGTGTGTGTGTGTGTGTGTGTGTGTGTGTGTTGCCTTACGGACGCACAGTGGGCCCTTCGCTGATTCGCAAAAGGAAGTTGTGTTGTGGGTACTTAACTAAGGCACTTGCGGTAGCTTTTGTAGGGTAGTTAAAACGGCCACTGTTACACGCGACATCAATTGTTTCGTTCTGGCACGGCCGAGGCATGCATCGAGAACCGAAGTCAGGTTAGCGAGTGAGGAGGTGATGCGCACAGGACTCATCGCGGCGGCAATTAGCAGACCATTGGCGACCCAACTCGATGTTCTACCCAACTTAACGCTCTGTCCGTCCCTTAGCAGAGACCACTAGTCTCACGCTCGCAGTCGAAGTTAAAGACCCCAGCCATCTACGGCGAAACTTCCGAGACGCTGCAATTATGACTGATGCTCCTGAGAACGACGTGCCTGGTCAACCTAAGGTGCAGCAGCACGGCACATGCCACGCCTGCCATTTAGGCAGCCATCTGCCGTACCAACCTGCGCACGGGCCTTTGTTCGCCGACTACCGAAAGTGCCTCCCCAAGTCAAGGTGCACCTACCGAGCCTCCTCCAGAGTCCACCTTTGCTCTGTTTCGTGGCATGCCTCCTGTCGAGTTCTTCACAGAATATGTCAACCAGCAGGCTTGTACCTGGCACATAAACATGTCCTTCGTCGCGCCGAAAGCGTCCTTTACTTTCACCGACACACTGACTAATTATGTATTGTACGTGTCATGATTCACATTGCGTGTGCCATGGTTCTTGGAGCATGAATTTTTCGAGTATGTCGACTTGCACGCCCGTGCCAAAGCACCGGTCGCAATACAACGCTATGTCGGTGCTGCACCACTGTCAAGGTCTACAGCGTTGCTGCACACCAACAACGAACGGAAACGGCCAAGTCAACCCGTCTTCGCACGCCACTATGGTCGTATTGCCCATGTTCGACAACCGCGTTAGTGCTGTACACGCACACGAAATCCTAATCGCAACAGTTGTTCGTCAATTATTTCCCGTAGTGACTTCACTGGGTCACATATCGCTGTTTTGCGTAGAGCACCCGTACCAGCTCCTCCACGCCCACCCTCGACTCCATCAACGGCCACATTTGCCAGTCGGGTGTGCTCGCGCCACTTGGTGCGTTCTCGAACGCACGCACATGAAGCCCCTGGATCACCTACCAGATCTGTGTTGGACCTGCTTTTATATGACAACAACGCTTCGGTGGCTTCTTTCTCGGCCACTGCGTTTTTCCCAGTGCCGATCAAGAGAAAGATCATGATGATCCTGTGTGCTTTTCTATTAACGACTCGGACTTCTCAACGGACAAGCAACAAAATATCATTAAAATAGGTGGCATATATCCCTCTTACGTACATATGTTTGAGATTGCGCAAACTGTAGGGAAGGGGGGGGGGGAGCGGATGCAGCGTTTCACCAGTTTTCGCCAACTGGAGGACAAAAAAGAAAAGAGCCACGTGAATCCTGATGAGCGAGTGATGGGGTAGTAGAACGAGTTCTCGCGCCTGGCGGCTGGAACATAGGCCGCTGCAGCCACTCTGCTTTGGCCCTGAAAATAACGTGTCAAGATCGGCACGGCCACGTCAGCCACTGCCACGTCCTCTCGTTACACTTGGCACTCTACCACTGGAGAGCATATTCTGTGCCGTGGGCCTCACATTTGATGAGGCTGTGTCGACAAAAATTCTGCCCATACATCAACTAGGATGATTCCAATCGCCTGCATATAGCCATTCAACGATGCTCTACGACAATATTGCTGACTAGCACCTTTACGAGAGCTTGGTCGTGCAAAAATCGCGGAAGTGTTTTTGGTATCCCATAGAGCAAATGGAACAGCATACCACGAATGGAACAGGCACCGCAAGGCTTCCTTATCCTGAAAAGGCTTAAGGCTTGTTCCAGCTGGATTATCGGCTTCTACAGCATTACTGCATTTGGAATCTTCTTTCATCCAGACGACTGCGGACAATAATAACAGGACATATGGAAATGTAGCTTCCTGCTACATCCGTTCATTATGTCATACTTGAGCCTAAAAATCGGCATATGGCTCTTGCCTGCTTTGTGTGGGCAAGGATTCCGTAAGGGTTTTCAAACGTCTCTGTGTTTTTTCACGCTTAACTCGCTTAACCGCATACACATCCTCAAAAAAGTCATAATCTTTACATTACCGTTATTATATAGCCATGCGCGTTTTAAACTACCCAAAGATAGCGGAAGTCGTTTATTGTCACCAACAATTTGTCGCTGTAACCTCAATTACTCAAATGAGCCAACTCTTTCGAAAATACCGCACGTGTTATGTCGCTTTTGTACCTTCCAAATGTTACGTTGTTATCTCATTCAGTGCGACAAAGCGTTAGTTCGGAAATAGAGCAATCAATAAATCATTTTTATTGCTCTTTATTAGGCGACGAGATGTCACATACTGCAACACTCAATGCAGACAATAAATATAAAACAACGAATGTCCAGTTGTGTTTCCTCTACTTCTCAAGACAGCTAGATGAGATGTCGAATCCTGCGACGCAGAGAATGTTCCCTTAAATAGTTCACGTCCTGACTTATTTGTTATTCCAACTATTTTGGTATGACCTCAATTACTGTGAGTATATATGAACGACACACGTGCTGTCGTCCTTCATTAGACGGTCAATTCAGTGCTATGAGCTCAAGCAATGGAACAAAAAAATTACCTTATCAAAAGAGTAAGTTCTGTCACAATTTCGGCCCCTGTTAATATAGTGCTCTAAGATCAAACACTGGAAGAATCCAAGCAGCCCATAAATATAAGATGTCATACCATCTTTTCCTTCTGAGTCCAGCGTCATTATCTAAGTTAATGAAACTAGTCGAATAGCTGAAAATGGCCCATATATGCTTGTATTTCTGCATTTTTTTGGCCCCGTGGTCATACAACTATGAGATGAACTAATTGTATCTACCCACTAAGCGAAAAGTAAAGGAAGTTATGTTGTGAGTTCCCACCCTGCCATTTTACAGCTCTTTTCGTGATTGCTACAGCATACTGCTGAACTAAAAACATAACACGTTTGGTTGTTCTTCTTTTCATCATCAATTCAGCACTATGGGTATAATAACCAAAATTGTTATTGTATAAATGTATACACTATACAACCGAGAACTTTAGCCTAAATTTTGATCTAAGGAGAAACCTGCCCAGAAGTTCATCACTTCCGGAATATCCCAATATTGTCGCATCTGATGACATCCTATCTATGCCCCTTGTAGGTCAACTTAAGCGCCCAAGTTGTCTGATAGCATGGCCTCCGAGATTTCTCGTAATCATCAGAATCTTGCCGCTGCACCTTACGTTTTCGTTAAGCGCCATGAAGTGGCACTACAAGTCATTACGCTGACTGTTAAGTTTCTTTGGTTGTCTCATTTCAAGTAACCTTTTGTATAAACACGTGCAGAATGAACCTTGACTGGGCCCAGCATGCATTGTACACAGTGCCAGAACATTTACCAGTTTGGTAGAAAATTAAAACATACAAATTTTATACTCAAATGCATGATTTGCAACATTGTTTTTAAAATTCAATGAAAGACATTTCTACACAGCTAGCGACGCAATGAAATAAAGTGTGGTCAGTTTGCATTTATCGTTGAATGGGAATACACCACGCACGTGCTTATATGTTCGCCAAATATGTCTTGAATTTTTCGCGGAATAATTGAGTAGCTGAAGAAGCATAGTTATAATTGCATTTTTCGCTCACTCTTTTTGTTATAAGTCGGCCTCCTGAATGCCATGTTTTTATGTTTCTCCACGCATGATTTCTTTATTAGAGTGCTCCACATTGTAGTCGGTCACTTGGTTTGGGTTGTGTGCGTTTTGTTGTCTCTTTCTCTCGGTGCTCGTTGTTCCGTCTTTCTAACAATCTTTTCTCCTTTTAACACCCTTGGTGTGCTATGCATTACAAGGCTATGCTATATGATGACTAAGGCTTACAAGGCTATGAACAGCGTGCCTGGACCCTTGAGCCGTTAGGTGCCTTTTTTCAGGCCGTCGCAAATTAGGCATGACAACTAAAATAGGGACACTGATATTCAGTGGACAAGATGCTTCAATTATAACTCGAATATACAGAATACCTTGTGTGATGCTATATATTTTCATCCTTTTTGGAATAAATGTAGGGTATGTAATACTGTGCCTAATACCATTGCTAACGTTTTAATCTGATTGCCACAATAACGCATTAATTTCTCGCAAGTCAGTTCCATCGATACGGGTTTTTGACTTTGACCGAAGCTCACTTCAAGGCATCTGATAACGGCAGTAAAATCACAAAAGTTCAGTGTCTGTTGCCTGCTATGAATTCACCTGAGATGACTCGCCTGTGTTACAAAGCAGTAACGAAGTCCTTGGGCCGGCTGCCCCCAAGCATGACTTCCCGTCATCTCGGACATTCTTTTGTGGGGTGCGGGTTGTCACCTGCACCGGCTGCATTTATATCGGCTGTGCGCTTCGCCTGCGGGGCAGTGGCTACGAGCGGGCCCCTCCGGAATGTGCGGAAGGCCGGTTGTGGGCTACAGGAGCGACTGCCGTGAATTTCTCCTGCGTGGTCGCCTCCGGGTCCCCGCGCCTGTGCCACGTGCGTCTGCCACGTGCGTGAAGGGATACTTGTCTTGTGTTGTGCTCTCTATGAGTGGTTGGTTCCCCGAAGTGACATTCCGCCCCTATCTTCGAAACTGCACGGCGAGGCAGCGGGAGCAGCCCGCCAGAAGGAAACAGGAGAGAGTCGTGAGAAGTGTCGTCGTTCGGACGTTACTGTCCGACATGTTGCGAATAAACGTCTTGTTAAGTTTTCCTCTACGCCAGTCCCTCTGCCTCAGCTTTCTGGGGTTCCGAACGTCCCCATGGCCTGCGGAATGACGACCACCACCCAGCTCCACGCTACCTACCAGGTCCGCTGCGGCCACCGACGCGGCTCGTAACACTAGCGAAAGCAAGCCTTTCATTTTCTTCTCACGTGACCTATATGCACAAAACAAAGCTTTCTGTATATCACGCGGTTCGGCCTTGCACCAAAAATTGCAGGCATTGCAACCATTTCGCATCTTGACTGGCGGTGTGCTGCCTTTATGAAGGAAGCACCTCTGATCAAGCGGCGTTGTCATGTGATAAGGTCAACGCGTCGGCACGAATTTGGGCGGTATCGGGCGTAAATACATCATATTGTGACATCCTGACATCATATCTGTTATTTTTTTCCATCACTTACGTTGACCTTGATGTCGTCAATGGCAAGTCTTGACATTTAGTGTGGCTCTTAAAGCCATAAATTGAATTGAGAATTACGCGTAAGTTGCTACCAAGAGCAAAGGTACAATCAATGATTTAGGGGTTCGCACCTACTGGGATATGAAGGATCCTATCATCCACGAATACTTAGGCCGCATTCACGCTGAGCATTCCGGCCGCCGAAAGTGCCCCGAATCCAGTTCGGCGGCGGCGAGATCCGCCGAAAGACCCTCTCCGCGCCGATCGCTCTCGGACCGATTTTTGCGGCGTCGGCCACCGAATTGGTCACCGCGGACCAATAGGAGCGCTAGTCAAGGAATTTTGAAAAATGGCGGCCAAGCCATACTCACTTGTTATGCTGCAGTGCACGTAACCTAATGTTGAAACCAACGGGAGTTTAACCTACTCTGTGCCTACTTCGCCTCCGTATTTCGTGAAAGAGGTACCGAGCTTGCTGTTGGCGTGACCGAGCTTGTTGCGGTCTTGCAGAGCAAAACGAACCCACCAACTCCGCTGGCGTCGGTGGTTTTTCTGCTCTTCGTGCATTACAAGACAGCCACTTGCCAGCAAAGTAAGCAGTACTGTCTTTTCTTGCTTCTTGCGTACGAGAATCGTTGAAGTATACACCACCGGATAGCGTAGTAGCGTTTGCGAGCCGCGACAACAACCGGGTGACAGCGCATCCATCCCGCGTTCGCCCCGTAGTAGATGGCATATTCGGTGGCGCGGGCGTGTCCAGTGCGAACAACGCTGCGTTTCGGCGGCAGGGGAATTTCGGTCGCTGTAGAAAGCAGATGTTTCAGTGTGAACTAGGCGTTAGAAGAGACGCGAAGGATAAAAAAACAAAATTTATTTTAGTGCACCAGAGCATAATGACATTTTAGAAACGTGTTGATACCACACTTTGTGGTAACACATTACTAATCCTACCAACAAAGGAACATTTATATTTCAGAGAGTGCAAGACTGTACTTTCGCTAGAAGCCACTCTAATTATTTCCCACCCTCTATACCTACTGCCTTGCGCTTGTCACTGTGACCGTATGGATAACGCTGTGCCCGACGCTACCGAAGCGACACTGGTGTCCGGCCTTCTGACTGGGCGTAACGTCCTCCTAATTAACCTGGGACAATGTGAAAAAGCCTGAAGTCAGTCTCCAATCTCACCGCCTTACATGAATTGCCTAGTTCTCTATATCGACAAAGTCACTGGTGTGTAGAAAGGGAATATGATGAAAATATATGATGCGACATCTGCCACATAAATATAGGCCAGTGTCAAATATCAATCATCAGAACATACCATAAGTTCTGATATCATTGGTGAAACCTTGCCGAAGAGAACCTATTGTCATCATTGTATTCGAGAATATTCAGTAGGAGTGCAGGCGGTGCCACGATCTCTCGCACAAGACTAAGCTGCCGACATACTTTTTTTAATTTCTAAAATACATCCACCTTCCATTGTTGTTGATCTACAAGATAATTTTCATGCCGAAGCTGGCGTCGTTATCCTAGGATTCACAAGAGAAAAAAATTGGTTCTGTATTTAAATGTTTCACTGCAAATGTCGTCGAAATACGATGGTCTTGCGTCTGGAGAGAGGGAACAAAAAGTTTATTTGATGTTCTGCACAAGAAAAATCAGTTAACTGTATTCTAGAGGCGCGGCGTTAGAGCGCCCCAATCCGTGCAATGAAAGTGAACGATCGCATCAAGGCACGTGAGACACCAGCGCTATCTGGCAGGTATCTTCGAAAACAAAAAAAAAAAAGGCGAGCGCGACTGTCTCAAAGGTGATAAGGTGTAGAATGCAAAGCGGCGGGCAGGTGCCACCACCTTGTCGCCTTTGCAAAGCATAGGAAACGCCTTTTTGTGTATAGCGCTGCATTGTCAGCACAGCGTGATAAACGCTATGGTCCTTAAAATTACTTATGCATGCCTTGTATAGTATAAAGTCACACATACAAAACGTTGACGTACTGTTATTGTGCCTCAGATATGCGCAATATTCGCTTCTTAATTGACAATCGCCCTAGCATGAACGCTGAAACTTGAGAAATATTGGTGGGTACTGCGGATGGGGTTAGATTCGGCCATTTGGGATATCGTTTCCGCGGACAAATAAACAAATATATGGACAGACAGGCAGATCGTAACTTTTGCGTTGAAGTACCCCAAAAAAGATTATCGTCTTTAAAATTGCCAGGCCTGCACGCAACGTGCAGCACAGTCACAGCGAAAGCATGGTGAGTGGCCTTTCAGAGCTTAATTCTAACACTCTTTGGGACAAATGTTAGAAGCACGTGCACTTGCTTGGTACCCACTTCTGTGTGGGTACCAAGCATTTGCAACAAATTTCGCGCGAATTTTATGTGGCGTTCAGTAGCTGACGACGATGATGAATTAGGACTGAAGTGGGTGTGTCATAGGTAACAAGTGATCAAGAACAAGTTTTCTAATGGGTTGGAGCCGTGGACGGCCCTTTGTTTGCTGTTCTAAAACGCTTTATTACTCATATTAGCGCGATTCTTTTTTCGAAATCAAGCCTGCTTAAAGCCTGTTTCACATACGAGTCACCGAGTGGCGGGAGGACGCGTGGACTCGCGCTTCTTTCACATGCGCCGCTGCTTCCACACTGGTTGCGCAGGGCTTTAGCGAAGCCCGCCGCTCTGGCGGGCAGTGTTGTCCGCGGAAGGCGCCGGTCAACCGCTGTTTTCAGCGGTATCTAAATGCCACGCTCTCCTCCAAGTGTACTTTCTTTGGCACCCCTGTGCTGCGAGGTTCATCATCAATAGCTGCTCGACTTTCACGCGTCTGTACACTGATTGAACTAAGTGTAACTTGTAACTTACAACAACTAAACAACGTTTGTAGACGCTTTTTGTTTTGTCCTGGCTTTTGAAGTAAGGTTCTTGTAGCGTGCTCATATAACTGGCCATGGAGAAGCAAAAGAAAGAGTTTGCTGGTGTGGTTTTATTTGAGTGCTGTTCGAGCTAGGTGAACGCTTCAGAACTGCGAGCGTGTTTTGCGCAGCACTTCCTATGTTTCTCCGATCCACTGCTTTTGCTTTCAGCGATTTGACTTTGGCACACCGAACGAGGTTTCTGTCAGTCCAGTATACACACCTCGCCAAATTCATACCTAAACTTTTGTACCTGCTCACTCGATTCAAAATAAAAGTTTGTATAAAAAGTCTCAGTGGTAAGCTTCGACCGTGTTTGTGGTCACCTTGTGGCATATCCGAACACACTCTTCATCGGGATATCCCAAATGGTTTGCATCTCTTCTGGTGCTCGAACTTTTACGCTTCCACCCTAGTTAGTAAGCCTCTTAGGTTTTTCAGCTGGTCAGTAAACAACCTCAGGAAGAGTTTCACCAATGGCAGGTAGCATGGTATACGGGATACGCCCGTTGTCCCGGTTTTGCAGCTGCTGCATATACACTTGTGCATGGCCCAAGTCAGAGACTACGCAGCAATGCATGCTTTAGTGGGAATTTGTGTCCGTAGATGCTGCGGTGGTGAGCAGGAAAGCTGAGTACCACATTTCATACAAAACACCTTTGCCGTTGGCACACAGCAACATTCAATTGATAGCCCCCGGCCGTGTAATTTAGGTGCATGCCCCTAGGCATGTGTTGCTGTGCTGGTGCCTGAAATCAACAGTTGTTCTTCGTTATCTACGCAGTGTATGTTATGCTCGCAACCAAACATCTATTTGCACCCACCCAGTCACGCATTCCGACGCTGACTGTTACGGGGAGCAGCTGGCCAATGTGGCAGGACCTGTCGATAAGCTGCAAACCTGAGCTCTGTGGGTGCAATTGTTTCTCGCGCGAAAAGCGTGACAGAGAACTATTACACCTGGGTTTTAGCCAGAAATTAAGGAGCTAATGAAGGGTTAACAAAAATAAAGGCCCCTGGTGAATGCCTTCTTTCCTCGAACCGTGACAGCACACTTCGCCCCCCCCCCCCTTGTTGAGCCACATAACGAAATTCCTCTTCAGTGACCTGGGTGAAATGCTACTTCTCAAGTTGACTGCTGTACCCGTCCTTGCTGTCTCGTTTGCGTGAACCCTTTCAGCTGTACACTTTGTCACCAAACTTCCTCGTTTGTTAAACCAGCAACATTTGCTCGGACATAGACGTACGACGTGCCACGCGGTTCCTCTACGTGGGAGTAATATTTGATGAACATGCAACAAAAAACAAACAGAAAAAGTTGTAATAATATTATTAAAAAAATAAAAATTTACCGCAGACGATTGTTAGTCCGGTGGAAGCATCGTCGAGAACAACGAAAGGAAAACAGCGCCACTTCGACTTCACCAGTGAACATGACCAGTTCAAACGACGACTGTTACTTTGTAGAAAAATGCGACTTCTTTAAGGAGCTCGGGAATTTCTCCCCAAAGGTTGCTCTTCTTATGCTTGTTGCGGAAGTCCTCCATAATGACGTCCCAAAGCCCAAAGAAAACGAAGTTTCATCACTTCTGCAATGGGCAACTCGTTGAAGGCAGCAAGTTGCCTGTGAAGCCAGAACTCATGAAGCCAGAATTAGTGACTTGACTTGAGTGCTAGGAAGTGTCGCTTACCATTGTCATACACTCGTATTTTGCCCCACCATTTGATATACATCAAGCCAACAATTGGCCGCTAGAGCACCAAGAGCGTAGCATGTAATATATGCTACATAGGACGATATCACTATTTTCAAGTGACGACCTGCGACTGATGTTCTCAATACACTCACGTCATACCATGTTTTCTTGTAACAGCATACCAGTTTTGATACTATCGCGTTAGTGGCACGGCAGTGGGCGCACCATAAGCAAGGTATGCAAATGATGCTGCGCACGATATGTACGGGATTATTTCTAGGTTACTGCCTGTATTTTCCAGTGCAATGCATATGTTAGCTCACTACTGGCCCTTGGGGCATTTTTATCTATCTATCTATCTATCTATCTATCTTTCTATCTATCTATCTAACTATGCATCCATCTATCTATCTAACTATCTATCTATGTATTTATCTATCTACCTATCTATCTATCTATCTGTGTATCTATCTATCTATCTATGTATCTATCTGTTCGATAGTTTGATCAATCGAGCTGACTATGCCACACTTTCTTTTTTGTATTTGCGACAAGGACTTGCCTTTAGGCATAATGTTTTTGTGAGGATGTTTGTTAGATGTGCACAATTAGGCTGGTGTTTTGTATGAAGTGAAGCAGTGTCTTGCGGTATGTGTTGTTATTTATCCAGCGGTTGTAACTGGCTGTTTCGCTGTAGCAGAGGCCGGCTTGAAGGAGATGACGGGAGCGTTCGGGCTGCAACCTTTTACGTGTCCATATAAAGTGGTTTGTATCTGCTTGCATCGCGGGGGTGGGACAATGGAGATTTGTATCACAAAGTCATAAATGCGATCAGTTGCATGATGATATAACGGCCGGTGTAAGGGCCACCCGGCCCGAAGCCTCCTAAGTACAACTTTCTTCGCTCTAGTAAGGTGAAGGGGGAGAGAGCAGGCACACGGTGGAATGAGAGGATGTGTACCCTGCCGATGAACGTTTTTACGCGTATCGAGTAAGTTTAGGGGCCGAGGAGGAAAAGGAATGGCTGGAAGGTCTATGTCTGGAGGGCAGTGCACCTGCTGGTCAGCAGCAATGCTGTGTAGGTTTGTAGCATGAATCCCAAGTCCTTTTACGCAAGCAGCTGTATTATAGTTATGAATCGCCTCGCAGATATCCATTACCTTGTTAACTTTCTTGAGCTGCTTGATAGCTCTTACGAAATCAGTATATACTTCAATCTGCTTAAATGTAGGCAGCTTAGAGGTGGCATCCTGGATTGCGTCATGGATGGCTTGAAGTTCCATCCCAATAGGGGTGGCTTCTGTAAAAAGATAGCGCTGATGGCCACCGGCAAAGTTTTGCGTAGTACTCAGGAATCATGTCTTTCCGCCGTTTCGTAGGACAACAGCATCTGCATATTGTTTGCAGGTATTAGCGAATGGATCCTCGATGATGGAGCGTTGGTCAATTGTACATGATGTATCGTTGCGCCATAACTTTGTGGTTACATGTGATGGTGGTGAATTCACAGAGAGGCATAGACTCGGGCTGGTTGTCAATGCGAGAGCCACGTTGAGAGTGAGCATGCAACGCAGCAACAACTGGCACAAGTTGCCTTTTTCATTTCAAGAGCTCTTTCTCTTTGTGCAATCAGCTTTGCGATTGTGTTACGCTGGGAGTGCTCCTGTAAAGATGGTTAGGGAGTGATGCGAAGTAACGCTATTATTTTGCGCATAGCATCGCACCTAATAGTCGCCAAATGTGCCACCTGTACCAAAGTTAACCGTTGAAATTGCTCCAGGTATAGAATTCTTGGGCGCAGAGCTGTGCGGATGAGCTGTCAAGCTACATGTGTACGAGCTCCAGCTGCTTTCGATGCAATGCGGCGATGAAGTGTTTTTGTGGAACTCTGTCTGCCTTTGCAAAGCTAGCTACCACATGTGTTGACCACGAGCAGAGTCCTGGCCCTGAAAACCACCCGCATGCTCGCGCGCGCGAGCGATTACCTAGGGCGCAACCTACTCCTCTACTGGAGTGGAGTGAAGCACGACTGGCTGGATGCAGGCCGCCACACCGGGCCCTTTGCTGAGGCACCCGCGCCCTTCTATAAAACGGCGTCGGCTACCTGGCGCATGTCGAGGCAAGAAGTGCCCGAAGGCGATGTGGATGAGGACCCGCCACCGCGCATCGTTGAAGCCATCATGCGGAAGCAGCTGAGCGACACTGAACAAAAACGAGCTGAGCGCGTGAGGCGCGAATTACTCTCGCTCCGTTGCGGCACCCCCCGTGATGCACAGGATTTCCTCCTGAAAAAGGCCTGGGCCGTCCTCCCCACCAGACAACGCCTGCATAAATTCGGAATAGTCCCGGATGCACGTTGCCCGAACTGTCACGCAGTTGAATCGCAGGATCACGCGTTGTTCCAATGCGTGGCGGTGAAACCCGTGTGGCGGATGGTAGCCCACTCCTTTGGTATCCGCCCACTTCCCCACCACAAGCGCAACAAAGGTGCCTTCTGCCAACTTGTGCTGATCTTCACGATGCTAGCTAATTGGCAAAGGAGATCGCTAGCGGAGGCGCGTAGAAAGCCTGTGCGGAGCGCGTTTCCGGTAGTCTCGCGTATCTGGTGGTTGCTATGGGCCCACCTATCCGGACACCTCGAGGCCAGCGGCGAGGAAAACTTCCTTTGTCGCTGGCATACCAAATTCTTTTTTCTGAGGAATGGCAAGCTAGCCGCCCCAATCACTACCTGGTGACCCCGCTCCCGCTGTCTAGCACATGCAGAAGGGGACTTGTATATATATATATATATATATATATATATATATATATATATATATATATATATATATATATATATATATATATATATATATATATATATATATATATATGTATGTATATCTGTATCACCTTTTTCATTTCATCACCCCTTTGTCGTTGTTATTTGTAATCGATTCGGGCATAGTGTTCTGGTCGACACTTGAGTTAAATTTTGTATAGCGCCTTCTTCATTGATTGGCGCCTTCAGTCAGTTTTTTACGCGCAGATTGTTGCTGATGCCTTATTTGGGGGGAGACAAGAGCCCCCCCCCCACTCCCTTGTACCCCCCCACTCCCTTGTACCCCCCCGCCGGCGCCCCCCAGCATCAAGGCCTCTTTCATACCTCCGGGCATGCACTTACTGTGTACGAAAGCAGCATTGTTTCAGGCGACAAAAAAGAAATAATACCTAGAGTTGTACAGCGCTAAGTTGCTACTTGTTGCCACCGCGTGTTGAGAAGACCTACCACCGTGCATGATTAAGCCTGCTGGAGCACCACGCGCTGTACAGTAAATAGAGGGGTACATTCCCCCACATACATTGTACCTCAGTAGTGGTGCTTTCCTGATTGTACATGCACCCTTTGTAGTCGTGAAGCTCGATTATTTTGTCATGTACTTTATCCTTGGTTGGAAGTCAATAAACTTCTCTTTGTTGCTGGACTGGTGAATATGAAGACTTGGTATGCGGACCTCCGATGTCTCAGTAATGGTCACTACGCCTAGTGTAGATGTAAAGGGTCACTGCTTGATCTTTCTGCGTCCTGCCTTGTTAGCCACCTGCACATAGCGTGATGTTTGGGCAGACATGTCTAATACTGCATGGTGTAGTTCTGAAAAACACCAAGGGCTTTCTGAAGCTATTGTGCTTGTCTTGGGGCGTCTTTATGCACAGACCACTAAGTCACATCATCAGCGTAAATCAGAGATTTCCCGTCTGAAATTCGGTGTAGTTGCCAAGCTAGAGCTATTGGAGCAGTGTTGAACAGGAGAGGAGCCAAAACGAATCTTTGCGGGACACCTCTGTTGGACATGAAGCTACCTTCAGGCTTTCCATCCACTCTTCAGTTTCAGTTTTCAGTTTCAGCTTATTTAGCATTCTTTCTCAACAATTGTGTTAAAGGACAATATTACAGTTACAACTATTTGATGTTTTCATACAATTGCAATGTTCAACACAATACTATGAAAATGAGAATAAAAAGTGAAAAAGATGCAAGGAGAGGAAATAAAAGCTGCTAAGAAGCAGCTTGACCAGATTTCTGACCCTGAAATTGTTTGGCCGCGAACAAGCGGTCATGTAGATGAAAAGAAATATAAGCAAACAAACAAAATACAAAGCAAGTATCATAAAAGCAAGACATATGCAAGTTTAGCAGCAAACTGCAACTGCAGGTACAATGTCAAAATAAGCAAACACTGAAAAATAAGGTATACATGTGGTAGAAAGAAGAGTAGGGACTCACTGTCTTGATTTCGTGCCAACCGGTTGCGCCCCCGCGATCTGCGACGACACCGCAGCTCTGGCCGACTGGCTCGCCCTACGCCATCTCCTGCCACCGACCAGAGCTCTCGCTGAGTGGTGCCCCGTCCTCGGACTCGTGCGACCGTGTCTTGTCCTTGCTTCTGAATGTCGCAGTCCCTGGGCCACGTTCCCTCCTTCCCCCTCTCTATCTCTATACCTTCAATCCTATCCTTTTAATTCCTCCTTACCCTCATCCCTCGTGAGCTACTGTTGAGGTGTCGCACTCTGATGAAGAGAGTTACGGAGCTCACTTTTCTCTCCTTTTCTCTTCAAGAATCACATAAGAATCGCATAAGAAAAAAGAGTAGAAATGAGCCCAAATGTATGTGTAACAAGATAAAAACCTTACTGTATAGTAATATTATGCATATTCAAAAAGATGGGTACATAACACATCTCATATTTTTGCATATACATATAAAATTGTATTGCAAATATGTGGTTGTGAAGAAAAGGGTCTATAAATCTTAGTAATCGCGGTGAAAATGCAAGCTTGATGAGGTTGCTTATAATGACGTCAAGATTGATGTTGTTGTATGTTTTTGTTACGTCCATTGCTACTACAGTCCGTACTGCTTGGCTGTGTGAACAAACTTGTAAAATGTCGTCCGATAAGATAAAATGACCATCACACTATCTATTCATCTGCCTTTTTTTCGGGTGCTCCCATAATCGTCTGCTTCACTTAGGTCACAAAAAAAGTAGTATGGTAGGGTAAGAGGATTTGAAAAGTACGTTTTTCTTGTCGCGGTACCAATTATGTATAAATCCCGTCATGTACACCATCGAAACGTCTTCTCAGGGCACGTGTGGCACATGCCTGTCTACCATTGGCGGTTTTATGTGGGTATGCGTCTCTCGCGAATATTAGTTTATATGTACCAAGGAGCAGCAAGAACATACAATCAAAATCAAAATACGAGAGTGTTAAAAAACTTACTCCGGCCGTTATGAACCAACGAATGCAAGAAAAAAAAATACCACAGTCCCAAATAAATCAGACCCAAAAATTCCGCGTGCCAGTCAAATAAACCATAGCGGCTGTCCAGTTCTGAAATCTGCTTTAGAAGAGAACCCTTTGCTTGCGTATAGCTGGCTAAACGCCAACTGATGTAGTAGAGCTGGTTATCCCGTTTTTAAGCACATAGGTACTTATCTGATACATTTGTGACATCAGGTAACTTCAATTGTGCATCATAGACGTCACATTTTTGTTTAAATAATTTAGTTTTTAATAAATTAAGGTCTTAAGCGCTATCTACTGGCCTCACGTACCGACCACTTCCAGGGATCCGCGACTTTCAGGTTTTCCCTGCGTCGCAGCGTGCTGGACCCTCCGGCCCAAAGCTCTCATCTGACCGCAACCTAACTTCCCCAACAACGTCTCCCTCCAACTTTGGTCTGGCCACTAGCGCAGTGATTCTCGCACCCGGCCACAGATCCGACGAGGTTCTTGAAGTCGTTCCTGCTGCCGACAACCTGTCCACCACGAAGTTCGTTTTTTCGAAGTCCTCGGCCGATGGTCCTTCTGGCACGCTTGCTAACAGCACGTTTTCCACGAAAGCGACGGCACGCGACACCGTGGCCCCACCAGACTCCATGACAACCACCTTTCCGCCCGCCTAGGAGTCTGGCACAGGTGACCTTTCGCCCGTTTGTCTCGGCCGACCTCCATGGCTCACAACACGGCTGACACGTCAGGTTCTACGACGGCAACATCACCGAACACCCTGGTGTCTACCACGACTACGGACATCGTCACGCCTGCTATTCACCCCCCGGTCGCGAAGGCTTCAGTGTCGACAATGTCCGAAGGTGCCTCTCCACTCACCTCAATTATCTTCTTGTCCTGCCAGCAGCAACCATCCTCGCCCTCGCAGTCTTTCGCAGGCGAAGTTGAAGCCACAAGCTGTCAACCACGGCCAAACTTCCGAGATGCTTCGACTATGACCGACGCTCCTGAGGACGACGTGCCTGGTCTGCCTATGTCACAGCAGACCGCAAATCTCACGCCTGGCATACAGGCACCCATCTTCCATACTGACCTGCGCACGAACCGACGTGCGCCGAGTGCTGAAGGTGTTACCCCAAGTCAAGGTATGCCCACTGAGCCTCCTCCAGAGTCCATATCTGCTGGATCCCATGACACGCCTCCTACTGAGTTCTTGACGGAAACCGTAGGTGAGCTGGCGTGTAACTGGACTGTAGGCACACCCTTTTACAAGCCTTATACGTCATTCACCGCTACCCAACGTGTACAATGCTACTTACTCACTGCCAACGTAAGTGGTCAAGTCCACTCATATTCAAATACCACTCACGTCACGACACCTGCGTACCGACATCGGCACTAGTGCTGTGCACGCCCGCGAAAGCACCGTCAAAGCCGTTGCTTGTCGATGGGTGGTCTGCAAGACTTCCCTACGCCACTTCTAAATGCTTCGCGCGCAGGGGCCAAATCGGCTTTTGTGCACCCGTCGTCACATCACCCTGAACGCCTCTCTACCTGCAATGCTCACTCGCGACATCCCGTGCGCTCCCAGCTAGCCCCAGCTGGTCATCCTGTCACCCACTTGTGTGCAAACACAGTTTCCGAGCGCTTACTTCTTCGTCCACTGCGCAACTCCCAATGTCGCCCACCAAAGACCCACTGGTTCCCGATGGTTACTGCACGTTGACAAACTGGACTTCCCAAACGGACACCTTGCGGATTGTCGTTCATGTATATAGTCTCTTTCTCTTTCTTTGTTATATACACTTCAAATCGCGCAAAGCGCTGGGGGGGAAGCCCTGTAGTGCATGATCATCATCATCATTTCTCAATGACCGCGCCGCGCCTCTCGTGCAGCTGATGCTAGCTCGAGCTGCGCGAGGATTAGAACAAGCTAGCGCACTTGGTGTGTCGAACGGGGAAAGCCACGCGGCTCCGCTTCAGCCGTGGAATAAAGTGGCGAAAGAACGACACGACCACGTTGGCCACCGTCCCGTCTTCCTTTCTCGCTACAGATAGATAGATAGATAGATAGATAGATAGATAGATAGATAGATAGATAGATAGATAGATAGATAGATAGATAGATAGATAGATAGATAGATAGATAGATAGATAGATAGATAGATAGATAGATAGATAGATACGCTCAAGGTCGCCGAAGTTCGCTAAATGCTTTGCATTTAAAACACCGCAGAATATTGTCGTGTTCGTATTGAGACATGTCTCTGGTATGCGCAACGTTCGCTTTTCAATAGACATTTGCACAAGTATTAATGCACGAACTTGGGCAATATTAGTGGCTGCTGTGGATGTGGTCGTACTTGAGTCGTTTTGATTCACAGAGGAACAGACATGCAAAAATGTTTATGTTGAGGTATCGCCAGAAAGACTATCGTCTTTAAAATTGCAATTGACGGGGACGCGAAGAGCAGCAGCAGTAAGCTGCCTCCCACTAATTTCAGATCACCGCAGCGATATAGATATTGTTAGCATGTGGCTTAATAGAGCTGCAACATAAGTCACTCTTAGCACACCAATTTCTGTGCTACGCACCGCAAACGATTCAAAGATGATTAGCTTTGGCTATGAAGAGGAAAAATTGACGGCTTGAACTTAGATCAAATCCGACTCACGCTGGTCCGTAACAGCCAAGCTCTTTAACCCAACTTGTCTCTTAGTTTGTACAAAAAGCAAAAGATCAAAAAGTAATGATAGTGAAGATAGCATGCGTAAACGCTCGCGGGAAACAAAACATTCGGGAACAGCTACAAGCACCAAAGATGGTGTGTCATGGCGGACCTTCAACTTTGTCGGCCCAAGCGTTGCGAACGACGCAATCTCTAACTGTGCGGCTCTGCGCATGCTGCTACTGGTGGTTTCAGTGTTCGAAGTTGCCTCATGACGTTGCTTAATACGGTGTCAATGCCCAGGCGTGTCAATTTATGATGCATTTTGTAAATGCGTACTCGCAACGCGTCTACCAACTTATCGTGTTGGAAGCGGACAAATAACGTGTCGAATGCTCAAATAAAGGAATGCTGCTGCACCTTGGCAGTCACCTACCTGCAAGCCGTGAACATTTTCACAAAAATATCCATATCCTCTAATTGGATTATCAATCAGACATAGGTAAATGACACGAGATCTTCATCTTGATTTCAGACATAGTTGAATGATGTGAGTTTTTATCTTGCTTTGCTTTGAAAGAAGAGACTGGAGGTGGAGTTTGGGAAAACTCTGGAGCTCTGGCGTGAATTCGATGCCGGCTTAGGCGTGTCGTTAGCTCCGTGTAGACGAGACAGAGAGACTTGAATGCTAATCATGTTAATCAACAGAACTATGATACCTCTTCTTTATTTTGTTTAACGTGTTTACGGACACGCTGGCACCATGGCATGAATTCACCTACTCCTGTTCATAATATATATTTCATTGTGAAGTCTTCGATAGTTATACATTAGTACTATACTTACGCGTGACAGTGTGCTTTCTCAGCAAGTTTCACAAGTCAGCAACAATGTCGACTCGGTAGCATCTACGTGTTGAATGATCCCTCAAATGAAACGTTCACACTTTATAGGTGCAGAGTGACAACTTTGGCCACATGGTGGTTGTTGGTGATATTATAACAGATTTCTCCTTACGAAGCATCCTTATTTTTACAAAAGAAAAAACCACCGAAGATACTGGTATGAAGCAAAGGACACGTGCGTGGGTTGCTTGGCGCTGACTGCCAGTGGAGATTTATTAAAATGAACAAACATACATACATAAAAAACTAAAAAAGGCATAAACAAAGACTTGGCAAAACATTCGATTATAGGAGTTACGTCAGGTACCACATTTCGCTCTCCAGTAGACAAAAATACGGTACTAACAGGTCCCCTTTTCTGGCTGATAATATATGCCCCAACATCTCTGTAGCGCCCCAGTCACGATAGCGTTTGACAGTGTGCTGTCGGACAGGCTGGGGGTGCATCGGAACCTTGCACAATATACTGCAAAGTTACTTGCAACGCACAATTTTAAAGAGTTTGCATGTCCTCGCAACCGACCATTCACATTAGTGCACCACACAACCTGTCCGACAATTCTTATCTACTTGAACGTGAAATTCTATAAACCAAGTCTGTCACACAACTGGGGAAGGAATTTTTGTGTTGCTAGGACAATGTGTAACTTGATTT
>NW_023612484.1:0-10000 GCF_013339725.1 Rhipicephalus microplus
TGAACGAGCGGTAGAATGTAGTAAAGTCCATTCCGTCCAAATCAAGAAGTCCGTTTATCTGGAGGTCACGGCGCGGTGCAGTTCGGAGAAAATACATATTTTTGATTTCGTTCCATCGCAAAGTTCGCAGGAGCAGTTGGTCGTGAAATACGCTGTACGGCATCGTTGATGCAGACACGACAACAGCAAATCACCGACACTTCAACGGGATCAATGGATCGCGGCGACCGATGCCACAAAGGAGCACACGAAAAGTAGGCATGAGTCGCATGACGCTTGTGTCAGCAACTCATGATGCCGATTCTGATGCCGATCACCGTGATGCTGATGTTTTCTTCATAGTTAGGTTTAAATCATAGCGCAATTAAAGAAAACAAACATAAAGTCCCGTTTTGTAACGAAAAAGTTTATTGGCATTGTCCAATGTTTTTTTTTTGTTATTTTCAAACTTAGTCAGTAATTGCGAAGACTTTCTACACTGCGCATACGCACAAGGCGTCGCGGGCGTTTTTTGGGCGTATTTTGGGCGGCACGGGCTAAAAGTGCAAAAGGCTCGTTTCAACGCTATCCGGCTTTACGCCCTCCGGCAACCCGGTATACGCAAAAACGTACCGGAGTGCCGGACAGACTCCGGTATCAGCGTCGCGTCCGTGGCTTATTCGGTAGAGCGTCGCGCTGCGGCCCGCCAAGTCCTCTTTCTTTTAAAGATAGAGAGAAGACTGCGGACGCCGGCGACGGCGGTGGATGGTTTGGGGTCGCTGATAAAGTGTATTCACACTTAAAAGGTGTATAGGACCACGGTGGAAGAATAATCCGTGTATAGGACAACCCTGAAGCAGCAAAACATAGCATCAGCTGAAGGTTTATTTTCTTCTTGTGATTCCTGAATTACCACTATAAATGCAGTCCAAGTATTGGCAACACTAGTGATGCTATAACCATTAACAGATAAAGCGTTTTTGCTGCAAACTGCACTTTTACTGTATTTTTGCTATGGTGGAGCTGCATTGCATTACTCATTTCCTGTCTTCAGAATTGAAGTTAGAGACTATGGCCGCATTCAGCTTCACGAATAAGAAGAGATGTCTTTTGTTCACTTAAATTGTTCCTACACATACAGCTACCCTAATACAGTTTTCAACACTTGATTTTTACGTGCTCTCTGTGCCAGGTTCTATGTTGTGATAACTTTGTCTGTCCCAATAAATCTTGGCGTTCAGCTCAAAATTGTTTAGATTTTATGCCGCAATTTTATTCAAAAGCTGACAACAGAGTTTCAACTTCAATGCTGTAGTTGCTGCGGTATTTCGACATACAGTTGAGAAGTATTTCAAAGGCTCTGGTCGCTGCTGTATACAAACTTCTCACAGTTTTCGTAATCGTAGTATTATTTGGTGACTCGGATGCTTTCGGCGATCGTTGCAAACGGAGCGACGAGTCTTTCGGCACGGGCGCGCGCACAGCGTTTCTGTAGCACCAACTACTCGATAGCGCCGTCTTCCGATTCATCGTAGGCGGTTTGTCAGAACACGTGCGAGCGTCAACAGAGGATTTTAGTCTGTCCGGCACTCCGGTACGTTTTTGCGTATACCGGGTTGCCGGAGGGCGTAAAGCCGGATAGCGTTGAAACGAGCCTTTTGCACTTTTAGCCCGTGCCGCCCAAAATACGCCCAAAAAACGCCCGCGACGCCTTCGCGGCTGTGGCCCCCGCATGTACGTATGCGCAGTGTAGAAAGTCTTCGCAATTACTGACCAAGTTTGAAAATAAAAAAAAAAACATTGGACATTGCCAATAAACTTTTTCGTTACAAAACGGGACTTTATGTTTGTTTTCTTTAATTGCGCTATGATTTAAACCTAACTATGAAGAAAACATCAGCATCATGGTGATCGGCATCAGAATCGACATCATGAGTTGCTGACACAAGCGTCATGCGACTCATGCCTACTTTTCGTGTGCGTTCTCGGGCGTTTGGGCGTTTGAGCGTGTCCGGTAAACGCCCGCAAGGCACGCGCATGCGCAGTTCAGACCCGGTAAACCAGTATCCGCAAACTTTTTTCTGTATAGCGGTGCGCCGGACAGACTAAAGTCCTCTAACATTGTTCTCGCCTTCGTCGCGGCGTCTGCATCAGCTGGGCCCGATACACGCAGCTTTCCGAGAGCCTCGTAAGGGGCAGCGCATTGTGGGTGGTCTATCCGCTCGCCTTTGTAAACTCACGGCCCAGTGTCTGGTGCGATCCGCGTTTCATGCTTTTTCATGTGTCGGCGGGGTCACAAGAGAAGCCGGTTGTGAGGCCCCACTATCAGTATTCATTATAAACTCCATGGAGTATATGCTATACAGCAAGCAAACACCACGTGTACTTTGCGAACCAGCGCACGTTAGAAGAAAGGGGTCGAGAGGAGGCGAAAAGCTGTAAGCGGAGAGAAGCGAATCAGTGCATTTTTGTCTCGTCGGAGTGGGGCTACTTCCAGTCAGCGCTTGAAGCCTTGAGGAGGGTTGGAGGATTCCGTCGGTGGTGGAGACCAGGGCGAATTAATTTCTGCCTCTATGAGGCAGAGCCGCAGACGGCTTTGAGCTCGTTCTACTTGCATGCATACATGCCCTGCAGTCAAAAAGATTCGTTGTGCTCGAATTCTGCGTCTCGGCATGGCTCGCCTCGCAATCGTGACTCCCCATTTTCAGCATTACTGCGAACCTTACCTGCGCTCACGTTTATACTCAGATTTACTCACGTGCATTCCAAAGCAGTGTCGTTCATACGCTATTTCCAGATTTAGTGATCGGAGGCGTGAATTACGTAGGGGGTTGCCCTAAACACCCCCCCCTCCCCCCAGCCACCTATTCTTCCAGAACATTTCGTGAAAAATGAATTTCATGTCATCTTTTTCCAGAAAAATCACCTTACTGATTTGAGAGCACTCATAGCTCGTAATCTAAGGTACTATATCAAAAAGCGCCAAGAAATGCACCTATCACGTTTTTGTCCCAAACTTCAGCTACGAGCACCGGCAGCACCTTTTTCCTGAAACTGTCATCGCCTACGCCGACCCAGTCGCCAATGTCACCGAGTGTTTTCCTTCCGAGGCAACGCCTTTCCGCAGCGTCGACATCAATCCAATGCTTTCTGAAGTGAACAAGCAGCGTTTGAGCGAGCTGTTGCTGGAGTTCCACACATGCTGTGCACGTTCTTCGAAGATACGTCAAACACCGATAACGAAACACCGTATTATCACCTACGATGACGCGCATCCCATACGGCAGCAGCCTTATCGTGTTTCGCCAACCGAATGGTACGCAATTCAAACGCAGGTTAAGGAAATGTTTCAGGATGGCGTGATACAGCCTTCAAGCAGCCCTTGGTCATCACCAGTCGTTCTTGTGAAGAAGAAAGATGGCACGCTTCGCTTTTGTGTCGACTACAGAAAGTTGAACAATGTCACAAAGAAAGACGTGTACCCGTTGCCCAGAGTCGATGATTCTCTGGACAAGCTGCGACGCGCGAAGTATTTTTCGTCCGTCGACTTGAAGAGCGCTTATTGGCAAATAGAGGTCGATGAACGTGCCCGGGAAAAGACCGTTTTGTAACGCCGGATGGACTTTATGAATTCAAAGTGCTCCCTTTCGGCCTCTGTTCTGCTCCAGCCACATTCCAGCGAATGATGGACACCGTCCTGGCAGACCTCAAGTGGAAAAGCTGTCTCGTCTACCTCGATGGTGTCGTTGTGTTTTCAGAAACGTTCGACGAGAATCTTCGTCGCCTTCGGAATGTGCTCGAAGCCATTAGATCGGCCGATCTCACACTCAAGCCTGAGAAATGTCATTTCGGCTACGAAGAATTAAAGTTTCTTGGTCACGTCGTGAGCGCCGTCAGTGTTCGGCCTGATCCTGACAAAACTGCTGCCGTGACCGCTTTTCCACCTCCAACTGACAAGAAAAGTCTTCGATGGTTTCTGGGTCTGTGCGCGTATTACCTGCGCTTTATTGAAAATTTCTCTAACATTGCGGAGCCACTATTACGCCTCACGCGTGATGACACACCATTTGTCTGGGCTGACGACCAGCAGACTGCCTTTGCGGAACTACAGCACCGGCTCTCTTCCCCTCCCGTGCTCGGCCACTTCGATGAAGATGCTTACACTGAAGTACGCACTGATGCCAGCAATATTGGTCTTGGAGACATTTTGGTACAAAGACAAGATGGCATTGAATGAGTAATAGCCTACGCAAGTCGCACACTGTCTCGCGCGGAATCTAACTATTCCACATCAGAAAAAGAATGTCTCGCGGTCATTTGGACAATTACAAAGTTTAGGCCATATCTCTATGGAAGTCCATTTAAAGTGGTGACTGACCATCATGCTTTGTACTGGTTGACCAATCTACGAGACCCTTCAGCACGATTAGCACGATGGAGTCTGCGCCTACAGGAATTTGATGTCACCATCATGTACAAGTCAGGCAAAAAGCACGAAGACGCCGACACGCTATCACGAGCACCTCTTCAATCCGCCAGTACTAGCGCAGAAGAGGACGGCGCCTTCGTGGCAACTGTCAGCGGACCGGATCTGATGTCTCATCAACGAAATGAGGCCGATCTAAGAATGATTATAGATCATTTAGAAGGTGGCACCGCGCCCATTCCTCGTCCAATGTCGCGAACATTACCATCATTTTGCCTACGAAATGGCGTCTTATACAAAAGGAACGCCGGTGCTGGTGACAGATCTCATCTTCTCGTCGTGCCTAAAGCCCTCCGCGATGACGTCTTATTAGCTTGCCACGACGAGCCCACATCTGGCCATCTGGGCTGCTCGAGAACTATGGATCGGGTGCGGCAACTCTACTACTGGCCTAAAATGTCTGCCTGTATCAAACGCTACGTGAAGGGATGCCGTGAATGCTAGCGTCGCAAGACACCACATTTAAAGCCTGCAGATCATCTAGAACCAATCGATCCACCACGTACACCGTTTGAACAAGTGGGGATGGACCTACTAGGCCCGTTTCCTTTGTATTTTTGTGGCGAAAAATGGATTATTGCCGCAACCGATTATTTGACGCGTTACGCTGAGACGAAGGCGTTGCCACGAGAGACCGCATCTGAAGTTGCCAGTTTTTTTATGCATCAAGTTGTGCTACGGCATGGCGCCCCGTCATATGTCATCACTGATCGAGGGACATCATTCACAGCGAAACTCTTGGATGATATCTTCAGGTTGAGTTACACAACCCATCGAAAGACCACTGCGTATCACCCTCAGAGCAATGGTTTAACAGAAAGGCTAAACAAAACGCTAGCCGACATAATCTCTATGTACGTGGATGTGCAGCACAAAACGTGGGACGACATCCTGCCGTACGTAACATTTGCGTATAACACTGCAACGCAGGAAACTACACGCTTCACGCCATTCCAACTCGTTTATGGTCGAGATGTTAGAACTATACGGGACGCCATGATTCCATATGAGGACATCAACAAGCTCGACCAATTAGCCCCCGACATCAGTGAGTACATTCAGCGCGCTGAGGAAGCACGTCAACTGGCCCGTGTGCACATCCGAACTCAACAGTTCGCAGATGCACGGCGGTACAACATCCAACATCGAGAAGTTAATTATGAACCTCGTGACCAAGTTTGGGTTTGGACACCCATTAGGCGGCGAGGTCTCAGTGAGAAACTCTTGAGGAAGTACTTTGGACCTTACAAAGTACTCAGACGTATGAGCGACGTGAACTACGAAGTGGTTCCAGACGGAGGCTCACCATCATCCCAGCGCAGGTTACCACGCCCAGAGGCTGTACACGTAGTCCACCTAAAACCATACTTTACGTGGTGGTGCGAATTTTCTTCTTGTGCCAGTGAACTCTTTATGTGAACAGTGAATGCCATTTATTTCCGATTGCCGAGCCCAGGACGCATTTTCTCTCGTGCACTAATTTGTTTAATGTTTTTTATGTTACCTCTTTCAACCCATTGCTGTGCACACTTTTGTTTGAGCATCGGGTCGATGCTCTCTTGGGAGGAGGAGTAGAGAGAGAGTGAGAATTTATTAGAAGGCAGAGAGGTCGGCCTGAGCTTGTTCGCTCTAGCCTGCTACTCTACACAGGGGATAAGGGAAAGGAGAAGGAAAGAGGGATGAAGGGTGATGATGGGGACAAGAAGAGGTGGTGCGTATGTACAGTAGCCACTTAGCATAGTACCCTACAGTCTAATTTCTAGTCCAGTGCTTTTTATGAAGTCTAGAACAGCCTTTGTAGCAGTTTTTGACACTGTTTGGTCGTTCATTGCTGAGAATATGTGGCTTTCACTTAATGGTGTTCGTCCAATGCTTGCCAACGTTGCAGTTAGCATTTTTCTTTGCGCCACGTATCATGCACAGTCACAAAATATGTGAGCTATCGTTTCGCGCACTTGGCAGCGTTCACAATTGGGGCTGTCCACACGGCTGATTAGGTGGGTGTAGTGGCGAGTGAAGGCGACGCCCAGGCGAATTCGGTGCAGTATATTAGCATGTCTTCGGCTGATTTTATCTGGAAGACGAAAAGTCCTTCCGGGGTCTGTTTCCCGCAGGCGCTTGTTCCGGTGATCTGGGAGGAGGAGTAATGCCACCTGGTGTTCTGTGCCAGTGAACAGTGGGTCAGTTCTGTGCCCGTGAACCAGGAAGACGAAGACGAGCAACCCGTGCCAGCGGAGACGTCCTTCTTTGTCTCTGAGATTTTTGACAGTCGTGTCCCTTTATACGTTCCTTCGAGCTCTTAGCGCGTGACAATATAGTATTGATCAATATTATATTTCGTGATAGGTGCGTCTATAACATCGATGTTATAGGCGATTGACGTTATCGTCAGAAAAGCTGATTCTCGGCTAACAGTTGACTCACTCTGACACATATCAAGCCGTCAGTTTGACTGAGTCCGGAAGAATAAAAATTTCGTGAGTGTGAGTTCGAGTGAGCCCCAAGCAGAAAAAGTATCCCATGAATGAGTATGCTTGAGCTCTACAAGATTTGCCTATCTATATGCTCGTGGGCACCAATCATGGGGCGGTTAATTGAATAGCCGTGATCAATTATTTGAGGTAATTGATCGACGAAAATCGATTTATTAATCGATGAACAATGTACCCGTTAATCGATTAATCATTCATAGATTTTACCATTCCTAACCACCACGCAAGAGGTTGGCGCTGTAGACGCGGGTGTCACCGACATGTAGCGTTTCGTGAGGCATCTAAGGCTTTGGCGCTTATAATGCACCAAAAGGCGTACATCATGTCTGATTGATTGATTGATATGTGCAGTTTAACGTCCCAAAACCCCTATATGATTATGAGAGACGCCGTAGTGGAGGGCTCCGGAAATTTCGACCACCCGGGGTTCTTTAACGTGCACCCAAATCTGAGCACACGGGCCTACAACATTTCCGCCTCCACCGGAAACGCAGCCGCCGCAGCCGGGATTCGAACCCGCGCCCTGCGGGTCAGCAGCCGAGTACCTTAGCCACTAGACCACCGCGGCGGGGCGTACATGTCTTCTTTATACATTCAAACAGCTGTTGTAAAGTTGCAAACTTTCACACGAAAATAGGACGTCGCGCGAAACGACATGCATACGTGAGGCACCGATGCCAACCCCAAAAATTTATACCTAGATCTCATAAATTTAGATTCATTAAAAAAATTGGTGTCTTTTTGTTGAATATAGAGATTTTTGTAAGGCCCTAGAAATGTTTCATTACGTGGCTTGATTGCAGGCACATCTGAGAAATCACGCTTATTCAACTAGGCTAGAAAATGATAATTTTGGCCATTTCCTGTTATGAGCTTTGGTACTCTGCAAGCCAGTGAAGGCGATATCATTTCTTTAACGTGAGATTGTTAAATTCTGAATATGAGGTAACTGAAAGTTTGTCGTCATGAGTGTTTATCATGCAGGTGCTTTTCATCATGACTGCCCTCAATGAAGGCTGCTCTGGGAAACAAAGAGAATTTTTTTTCTTGTAGGAAATATCAACAAGTGTCAAGTTCGCTCTCATTGCCTGCCTTCACTGTGAAGAGTCTCACCGTTAAATAAATACTCAACCAGGAGGCTTACGGATAAAACAGAGTGAACGTAGGATTGCAAATTGGGTGAGCTCGTAAAGACTCGTTAGGATAAATACTGCGTGATGAAATGAGACCAGATGCGCGTTCGGGTATTTTCAGTCTTCTCGTTGTGCCCTTTTTATATATAGCAAAAAAAGCGACGAAAATTTTTGGCCTAGCGGAAAGCTGATAGCAAGAACGCAATGAAAACATGTATACCTATCAGTCAGTAAAAATGGGCCCATCTATATTGACTATGAATCATGAAACACTACTTAAATGTGGAAAATTAGAGATTGAGTTACCACCTCACAAAGTGCATGTACGAGCTGAGAAAAACACTACAGACTTGCAGCTGACCTGATCGCACAAATACCTTCACTGAGGAAGCAAATTGAAGTAAACAGACAAATCTGTCCATGTAGCAGCATGTAGAAAAAAAGACGTCAAGTGGATATTAATATGACACTGTTTAGTTATAAAAATGTCCAGAAGAATTGGGCCACAAAGCGCACTATGAATAAAGTGCGGTCTTAAGTCGGCATCCGTGGGGTTCCTAAATGAAGGACGCACCTAACGTAGGTCGGGCGCATTTTGCATAGCTGCCCTCGCATCGCGAATCCCCCACTGATCAGTCAACATAACAAGCCAGAAAAAGCAATTTGCTCTCTTATATGTACGAGCACGCAACAAAAGCCAACAAAGAGTGCGAACCTAGTGTAACGTGAGTTTTCGCACTTCAGTTTTGTTTGTTCAGAACAGGAGCGCGGAAATCCCATTTCCGATCGTCCTTCCCCCTGCATGCTAAGCGCACAAACCAGTACCGCAAACTAAATAAAGGCAGTAGGCGCACAATGCCAAGCAGAAAACGTAATCGAAACACACACACATACACACACACACACACACACACACACACACACACACACACACACACACACACACACACACACACACACACACACACACACACACACACACACACACACACACACTAATTGTCTGTTTCAAATGCTGCGTGTGAGAAAGTTTGCACTTAGGACGCTGAGAGCAATGAAAACCAGCTAACAGCACGTTCATAGAGCGCATACTTCACATGTAGTACTTGCTTTCAAACTGCGTAAAACATGCTGTCTCTGCGTAGTTCCTGTTTCCACGACTGTGAGTTGAAAATTAACTTAAGAATTTTAGACCTGACTGCTCAAAAGGTCATGGCTAGTCAACAATTGGAAGCAATGTACAACGGAATGAGCGTCAGTGTGCATAATTCACACAATATTCAATTTTACTGTTTCAGCTCCCGTGATCTCTTGTTTCATTACAGTTTACGATTATGCTAATTCAGCAATTTGTTGTTTGTATACATCTGCCTCTCCAAGCTGCCCAAAACATACAACCATTTCTGTCACCTTTGCCAAAAGGGCAAAGGACAAAACATCTGAAGAACTCGACTCAGGCGTATTCAAAAGGAAAATTGCGCAGCATGAACATTCTTAAGGTGCCAATAAGCACTCACTACTTGGGCACAGATGGTTTAAGCGAGAAAACGCTGCTGTGGAAGGCTGTTAATGGTCAGAATGACTTTAAAAGCAATGGTGAAAGCCTCATTCAGTGTGGAAAAGGTATAGACGGCTACTGTAGCGCTTACATAAGCTGGCAATGTGAAAGAAACTGACGGTGAGTGTAGCTTTTGTGTCGATAATCATGAAACTACGTCTAGTGCTTTTTGCCTTGACACAGGGGAAAAAGAAAGAGAGAGAGAGAAATGCGTGAAGCAAAAATAGGTGAGGCCTCTAGGTTTATGATCAATAAAAAGCAGATGCAATTGAACATAACCAAGCAGTAAACAGTAAAATAAACACTACGTAACAGCAAAAAAACAAAACAAAAAACTCGCAGGGTTTTTGTG
>NW_023612484.1:15000-63361 GCF_013339725.1 Rhipicephalus microplus
GATGGCAGCCATAAAAAAATCTGATCTTTTTCGAAAGCGAACGTTTTGAATGTACACCGTGACTGGCACTTTGGATGTAAACTTATCCAATTTCCATCGTGGCATGTGCAATGCAGTTTTAAAAGAGGCACACCATTGGCAGCAGCATGGTTTTGCGCTGCTGTGCGCGACGTCATGAACGAGATTCTCACTCATTACGCAAAAGTGTGATCGGAGATGATTGAAAAAAAAAAAGGCCTCTTGCCGTGCGTTAGGCTGAAGTTAACATATCCTCGTAAAAATGAAAGTGATATTCTGCCGCTGCGTTTCTCAATAAGGAGTTTTCGAATGTGGACCCCAAAGAAAGTGTCAAAACCACTGCGCATGCGCAAAACCCAAACCGCGTGAAGCCTGCCCAAAAGTTTTGGGTCAGGCGAACGTGACGGACCCACTGAAGTGATGGCTCTCGGCCAAGATTAGAGTGACTAAAAATAGGGGGAGTTTCCAAAGAGCGGCAGACCCTATTCGAAATCTCATCACTCCTGCTTGACCCAAAGCGTCCATACGCGAAAGGCTTTGGGGCCCCAAACTTTTGGGAACCCTATTCTAAAGCTCCCTAATAACCTTGTGAAAGTTTGTGATGTAAAACCCAACAACTTATTAATATATTATCTGGAACAGTTACCTTGCTGCATTTCACACCTATAACGTGTTTTCGTACCTTTAGGCCAGCGACACCCCCTCAACTACCCTACGTGTACTAAGAGGTCCGTATAAAACTTTTTATTGTGACTTTTTTTAACTGTCATTTTATTATAACCAGCTTTTCAATAATTGCAGTTGTGTGCGCTGCGTCGCACAAAGCTCAGAAGCGCGAGCATGATCTTTGCTCTGTTATTATTTCATTGTATTCCTCTTTTCTTTTCATGCTGTTATTTTGTTAAAATTCCGCGTTTTGGTTACTTGTACCTGATCTAGCGTTATTTTAGAACATAGTTTTATATAGTTGTTTTTTTCATTCGAGTATTAGTGTTTTCTTTTCATTTGTCATGTTCTCCTTGCCATTGCCCTTGTTTTGAATAAATGCTTGTTTGTGTTTAGTCAAACGTCCGTGTCTGCTCTATGAGCACGTCGGTCAGGCCCACACATCACCACACGTGCAACCCCGCACGGGTCGACCGACCTGCTAATAAATTTCAGATGTACCACTTCAAGGGCTTTTAGGCGTCGCAGGCCGAAGCGTAAAGTAGAAGCCTACGAGTCTGCCGCACGTCGATGTTAGATCGGCGGGGCCTCACCGGAAGTGCGTGACATTATCTGGGGTCTACGACAGGATAGGCCGACCACGCGGTAATGTTTGGGAGACTGACGTAACTCTGAGCTTGATGTAGCCATCCTGTTATTGCTTTGTTGGTCAGCAGCTGTTGGTAGCAATGGACGACATGGAGTTTGACAAGCTTATTGAACAGGGCCTTTGGTTCTGTAGGCAAGGAGTTATATAATTTCGTCGAAAAAGAACGACAAAGACTTAAAGAGGCGCGTGATGCCGAACATCATAGATACAGGCAACATATAAAATTCGTTATGGAACAGGAAAGAGAGAATTCTAGGCTCAGAATTCAGAAGAAGAAAGAGCGTTGTGGCAATGCTGCACGTCATAACCCTGAGACCGTACTGTGTGCGACGCAGTCGGGTCTCAGCTTAGCCGCTAGAGCGCCCAGTAGCGTGACCAACCGTGGCCTGAACAAGCAGTCGTACCAGGATAATGTTCAGCTATAGCGCCAGAAAATCGAAAGTAGACGGCGCATGCTTGAGACTTGGGATGCAAGGCACGAAAGGGGTAAAGAGCCCTTATGTGCCGAACCACTGGGAGCCAGCCAAAATAACAGTACCGATGACGCGAACATCGGGTTCCCGAGCGAACGTAAAGAGTTAGCTGCTCAAAGTCCCGTTGTGGCCACAGAGACCACTGAAGGCCGCAGTGATGGCGTCGAGGCGCTGTGCCTGGAGAGTCTTGTCAATACAGAAATGCCATCTGTAAATGACTTGGCACAGCCACCCTGTGTGTGCGTCGCCATGGCAGACAACTCTGAAGCTCGCAGTACCTCCGGCCCGGCAGGCGAGGACCTTTGTACAGATAGCGGGACAGAGTCATGTGGTGACGCACACTGTGAGCTGGGCATAGTTGGGGCACGGCCACTGGATGAAAAAACGCACGGTACGGCCCGCCGCGTCGAGCGGCTTTTCAGTTGCAGTTGCGGCTGCTGCAGCGCAACGGCGCAGGGGACAGGAAAGACAGGAAAACGAGAGTGGCGGAGGCTCCCTCGGGGCAGCAGCCGCAGCAAATTAGCTGGTGGTTGTCACAACAGTGGCCCACTGAGTTGTTCCAATCAGTGTTTTTTTTTCAATCTCATTTATTGCAGTGATAACGTATCACGTATTTAGTAGAGTACGTAGACGCTATCTTGAATTGAATTTTCGTGTGCGTGCCGAGCCCCTGACGTTTTTTCCCCCCAGAACCAGCTTCTTGCTTCGAGGCAGAAAGAAAACTCTACAATGCATGTAGCCTAATTATATGGCACTGAGTTCGTGACAAAGTCGTTGTTCTATTTATGAAGATGTGTTGAACAAAAGTATTTCGATTTTTGTGACGTTTATTCAGCACCTTCGCGTTTATTCAGCCAGATTGCTTGAGAACTAACTTTTAGGACACTTGGCAATATACGTTCATAGTTTTCATAAGCTGAAAACGTATGGAAGAAACACGATTAAAATTTCTTCATGTTATTCATGGAAAGTAATTCAGCTGCGAACGCTGGATAAAAGTGGTTTCTACAAACATGGTGACGCTCTCTTTGTAACTCTATTGAAGAGGCTGCGAAAGTATACATCATTATAAGTGGCGTTCAAATTTCTTGACATATCATATTAAACAAAAAATGTTATATATATATATATATATATATATATATATATATATATATATATATATATATATATGACGCATGATAGAGACTGCCAGAAGACAAGCGCGTTGGAGTGCTATCTGGATTCGCCAGTGCCCGTGGAGAGACTAATATGAAAATACCGAATGAATGGTTTTATTGTCAGTAGACGCATAAGCCAAAATTTGGCCGCACAAAATGGAGGTAGAACAAAACAAAAATAACAAATAACGTGAGAAGTAAACAGAAACGATTATAGAAGATAGTTTATGCCATATTTTTTCCCCACCGCAGATCTTTCCAAGACGACCCTCTTGACAATCTCCCGGCCAAAGGCTCTCAACGTGTGTGTCGGCTGCCAGTACACATTTTTTTTTCAAATATAAAATCTTGTCGCCCACCAGCTGCTTGTCGGCACCGTATTGCCTTCGCATGTTTCGCAGATGTAAGTTTGAGTCCGCGTGCCGTTCCACAAATGACCACAGACAGCCGAACTTATTCACTGGAAGGGGTGCTCGAGCTGGTTTACGAAAACGATTATCAGGTCCACATGGCCTTGCGGAAGATGTACGGCACCACAACGCGACATCGTTCGGAAATAACCAAGACTAATGACAAAGGTGTCAAGGGCTTAAAGGCAGGCATTAGAAAAAAACTAGAGATAAGCCGGGAATTAAAAAAAAACTACAGATAAGAGGAAATGGGAAGGGATTTTCGTGTGACACACAACTGTTTGAATTCACCACCGATTTACACTCAAACATGAACAGCAACCTTCAAACGGACTGTATCTTTCTTGATTTTTCTAAAGCCTTTGATCGTGTGCCCCATTGCCGACTAATCTCTAAGCTATCTGCTCTACGACTTGATTCTTTAACATTAACCTGGATTCGAAACTTCATTTCTTTTCGACAGCAGTTCACTGTTGTTAACAATCTTGCGTCCCCTTTTTCTTCTGTTAGTTCGGGCGTACCGCAAGGCAGCGTCCTTGGGCCCTTACTATTTTTAATCTACATTAATGACTTACCCTCCGAGATTACTTCTTGCATGCGTCTATTTGCCGATGATTGTATAATATACCGTTCTATAAACTCCAGTAATGACCACTTAACCATTCAAGCAGATCTCAACCATATTTGTAACTGGTGCGACAAGTGGCTTATGAAACTTCATTTAACCATATGGTGTAGTAGCGCAATTTTCACGGGGACGAAGAGGACAAGAACAGTAGCGAGTGTCGTGTGTTCTTGTCCTCTTCGTCCCCGTGAAAATTGCGCTACTACACCATATGGTTAAATGATGTCTCACCAACTAGCCCAGCTCTCAACCCTACTGGGCTTATGAAACTGAACTTAACAAAATGCGAGGTAATGTCTTTCACCCGTAAACACGTAAACTCTAAATTATCCTATTACTTGAACAATACCATGCTTTCCCACACTTCTTCCTACAAATACCTAGGTGTTCTTCTCACAGAGAATCTTTCATGGGCCTCACATATCGCGTCTACCTGTGCCAAAGCATCACGTTCACTGGGCTACCTACGCCGCAACTTGAGAAATTCCCCTACTAATATTCGAAAACTAGCCTTTCTTACCTTTATTCTGCCAATATTAGAATTCGCCTCAGCAGTTTGGTCTCCTCATCAAAACTACTTGATTATTATGGTAGAAAGGATTCAAAATAGAGGTGCCCGCTTCATATCACGAAAGTACGACATCACGGCAAACATAACGCAAATTAAATCACACCTTCAGCTGCCATCATTGGATAGCCGTCGCAATATTGCTCTTCTCTGTCTGTTCCAGAAATATATTACCTCTAATAAACGAACGTGGCTTCAACTTCAAACACCTCACTCTTTTTCACGCAGATTGCATAATCAGTTCAGCTTCATGCGCATATACGGGTCAACTAATGCATTCAATTCATCACCACTGCCTCGGGCCGTTCGTCTTTGGAATGACCTCCCTGATTGCATAGCCTCCATATCTAATCCTGATACATTTCGCCGTCAGCTACTCACTCTGTTCACCATGTGACTCTGTTTTTGTATTCTGAGTGCATTGCGTAACGGTGATTTATATTCCCCTTGTCTTTTATTTTAAAATGTATCCCTCTGTCGCCATGTTCATATCAACAAGTGCTGCATTCCCTCAAATTTACCTCGCCCTGTATAGCCTAAAATGTGATTTCATTTATATATATATATATATATTGTAACGCGGAGAAATAAGACAAAGAGACAACGCCTTTGCTGCAGGCCGGCTGTTCTTTATCTGCCTCCTCTTCCTCCGCTTCCGTAACCCTGCCTCCGCCCTTGCCTGAGCCCCACTATTTAATATCATTACACTTGTCCTGGGACGCGACACGTCGCGGCAACCATGCGCACGGGCCTCTCTCACCTAGGGATGGCGTACATGCCTCCTCCATACCTGGCAACCTGTCGGCGCTTCAAGCACCCACCGTGTACGGCGTCGAGGCCTACCCGGCGGCGCAAGACCGCTTCATCTACGCCACAGTACCAGGTCACAACTCATCACATGGGTTCCGCTTGCCTGGGAACGTCGTTGACGCTTCCAGCGCCCTGGAACCCATGTCCACGATTCCTACCACAGCTGGATTTCCAAGGGACGCCGTCCACGCGTCCTTGGTCAGCAATTGTACCACCTCGAGTACCGCAGTCACTGTATCCTCCGCAGAGGCGGGCCTTGGCTCTTCGTGCAGATCGCACGACAGCGCAGCGGAGCTGCAGCATACCATCGCGCAACTCCGCGTCACGACCAACGCCCTCATAGCGTCGAGCTCCCAGCTACGTCCTGCCATCTTGCCAACATTGTGCGCACTCAATGCCATGTTGGCTGCGGCCGCCTCACAAAACTTCGAGGTAAGCTCGCCCGAGAACCGTCGCAATCTCGGACGTTCTCTCACGGAGGTATCAGAGCAAGTGAACTGCTTGGCGTGGGCACATTTCGGAGTTTTGCCCGCAGTCCCGCCATCGCCGATTTCCTTCGAGCTACCGGAGTTTCGCGGCTTCCAGGACGATGCCAAGGAATGGGTGGCAACCGTCAACGCTGTCGGAGATCACGCAGCGTGGACGGACCAAAAGAAGTGGGGCATGGCCATAGACCGCCTTCGGAATGCTGCCGCGGCTTGGCATCGATACGAAGGCGTGCGGCAGACGTCCTGGGTGGACTGGAGTGACAAGCTCATAGCTGCTTTTGGACGGAGTCACCATCACCTCTCCACGACCACCCAGTCTTACGCGACCGCTACCGAGAATAGATCCCAGAAGGAGACCACCCTCGCGGCTTCAGCTGTATTTTGCAGCTTCCCGACAGCCAATTTAACCACCTACCCTGGGACGAACAACCCTACAGTGCTGACCCTCACTTCGAAGCGACATCTCCTGATATCACGTCAGTCTGTGGCCGAGTGTGCGGACGTCTGCCACACGCTAAGCGCCGCTTCCTTCAAAGTCACTGTCAGCAAAGACCTACCAGAGAAGGTAATACTTCCGGTTAGTGACAGGTCATCTGACAATGAAGGCTCTACTGCACGTGAAACTATAGGAATAAGCAGCTTGAGCATGAGTCCGACAAAGGCAGTGCTGCAAGAGCACGCGTTGCCTCTCAAGCTGCAACCTGAACTCGGCTCTCAGATGACTACAAAGACACCCCGACGCCCCTTGCCACACCGCAAGCAACGCAGGCGTCGACGCTCAGTGCAGCAGGTGACGGTGCAGCGTGGACTATTTCCAGCATTTGTAACACGACTGCGACAGGATGCTCAAACCGACGAGATTAAACCAACGCGGCCACTTTGCAGGAGTCTGTATCTCCTGCTAGCGGCATCTTGTCCAAGTCAACAGCGTTGGCCCCATCGTGGACGACGCCTGCACCGACCATCACGTCACAGCCAGTGTCGTCCTCCGGAATCTCCTTCAACAAACTTCCATGTGAAATATCAGCTTGGCCGAGCCCGGCCACCCCGGAATAGTCAATGCCGCCCACCGGAGACATTGTCGGTAGCCCACGAGGCTCGCAGTCGGGGCCGAGTGTAATGATATTAAATAGTGGGGCTCAGGCAAGGGCGGAGGCAGGGTTACGGAAGCGGAGGAAGAGGAGGCAGATAAAGAACAGCCGGCCTGCAGCAAAGGCGTTGTCTCTTTGTCTTATTTCTCCTCGTTACAATATATATATATATATATATATATATATATATATATATAAATATATATATATATATATATATATATATATTTATATATATATATATATATATATATATATATATATATATATATATAGTTTTTCGTTGTTCTTGCACTGATCCTGCCTGTAAACTGTTCGTTACCTGTCTGTACCATTCCGATTCCTCCCCCCCTTACCCAATGCCCTGTTCTGGGGCCTGTAAGGTTTTTTTTGAATAAAGAATAAAGAATAAAAACTAGAGATAAGCCGGGAATGAAAAAAAAAAACTACAGATAAGAGGAAATGGGAAGGTGGTGTCAGAACTATTGGATGCAACAACGTTCGCAGCCAGCGTTTTGGGGGGAGTGAACGTAAACATATGCTTGTCAGCCGCGGAACGGGGCCCCTTTTGTGTGTGTGAGTGTCGCCAACTAATATGCACTCACTCGGATATTCTCCTTGAAAAATATCGCCTACCTAGCTGTGGAGCAATTTTCAACTTGTTTATTACGCAAAGGTGTAAAGAAGTAAAAAAAAAGAATTGAAAAAAATTCAGGATCAGCCCTAAACTGAGAAGAAATAAAATATTTTCATGCAATTTGTTCTGATTATGTGTTCACTGTTGAATGCAAGGTTGAATAAGTCGCATTATTATTAAAAATGTCGTGACGGAAATAGGCAAAAACATTCAAAAGCGCAGGAAAGCAAACAGTTGTGCTCGCATTTTTCAGCCTTTCATCGCCCTTTTCGTCTCACAGTTTTCATATTATTTACTTCATAACTGCTTGCTCAATTGCCAGCACTGAAGATACAGTCACTGAAATTTCAAAGAGGTTCGAGTCCACTGTTATGAGATCGCACACATGCTAGGTATATTTCGTGGTGGTTGCATCTGATACTGTATTGTATGAATACTATAGACGCGTTTGGTGGAAGTAAAAAGTCAATATTATTTTGTGTTAAATGAACAGTGGCAACTGAAATTGCTGACGTTGCTCATTCAAAACGAAATGATTAAATCTGAAGCAACGTTTTCTGAAGCGACATTTTCACATTTACTATAATGAATTTCAATGCATTAGGAAAGGTGTAGCTCTTCAAGATCACTTACTTGTGATCTTGTAGGATCCGAGTAAAATGAACTCCCAATTCTTACTTCCCCGAAGCCTGATCGGTGTGCGAAGCTCCATGCATCTCGGGAAAGATAATAACTAAATTTGCAAGGGCTACAGCTATGTAAAAGCAAGATCGGTAATTACCTGTTGGGCACACGCTAGACGGATATTAAAAAAGTTTCGCGGGTCGCACACAAATGCATGCACTCAATTGTAACTACCGCATGCAATTCCATGGGCGCTCGCGAAGATGGACCTTTCCAGAAATTGACGCGTGCCCTCCTACGGCGGCTGCAAAGTATATTATGGGAAACCGGAGTACCGGCGGAGTGTCGTCTGCTCGCGGAAGCGTTGGCTCACCCATAGAGTTTCTTAATATACACTAGAGGGAACTCTGGCGCTAGTGTATACGGGAGCTGCAACGCACGGCGCTTCAGTGAGCATGGGAATGATGGGTAGTACACACATTTGTTTAATCTTCGTACTTATGGCCTGCTTCTGGCTTCGTTTGTGTTCGTGTGGCTTGGAGCTGTTTTTCACAAAACAAAAAAAAGAGTGGTTGTGCTTCCCCACCTTATTTTTTAAAGCTTACCTTTTCAAACCAGGTCACGAAGTTCAGAAGGTTTCGTTCTTTTCTTTAAAACGAAACCGTAACCACAGATAAACGATGCCGCAAGTACGATTCGCCGCCCGCAAGTACGAAGACTAGGCAAATGTGTGTTCTACCCATCATTCCCATGGTCGCTGAACGATCGCAGCGCCAGAGTGCCCTGTAGTTAATTTTATGAAACTCTATGGGCTCACCCCATTTCCCACAGCACGCGAGCGTATACGAACGCATCGTTGTGGCAATGTCGCGCGTCATAACCGTGCTTCAATCTGCACTCGTAGAAGAGACACCACAGAGCAACATGCAGTCGGGAAACACTAGTATCCTTGACTTATTAATGACTTGGGAAATTCCTCACGCGAAAAGGGCCATTGAATTGGACAACTTTCTCGGCTTTCACGGCGAGTCCCCTGTGCTTCGTTGATCGTATTTCCGCGTAGCAGAAGCTTTTCTTATTTGTTTTATTGTCAGTTTGACCACACAGATTCTACATTAGTACTTTATGTCGGGGACTGCCACTCATGATATGCTTCCGCGCGATATGCAGTGCAAGACCATGCACTTCACGAATGATAATGTCAAAATTCCACCCTTATAAATGAGTTCGAGCCCCACTATGTTGTGTATGTTTGCATACTTATTGCCTGTTTCAAATGCTGCGTGTGAGAAAGTTTGCACTTAGGACGCTGAGAGCAGTAGAAACCAGCTAACAGCACGTCCATAGAGCGCATACTTCACCTGCAGTACTTGCTTTCAAACTGCGTAAAACATGCTGTCTCTGCGTAGTTCCTGTTTCCACGACTGTGAGTTGGAAATTAACTTAAGAATTTTGAACCTAACTGCTCAAAAGGTCATGACTAGTTAACAATTGGAAGAAATATACAACGGAATGAGAGTCAGTGGGCATAATTCACACAATATTCTACTTTACTGTTTAAGCTCCCGTGATCTCTTGTTTCATTACAGTTTATGATTATGCAAATTCAGCAATTTGTCGTTTGTATACATCTGCTTCTCCAAGCTGCCCAAAACATACAACCATTTATGTCACCTTTGCCAAAGGTGCCAAAGGACAAAACATCTGAAGAACTCGCCTCAGGCGTCACTCAGAAGGAAAATTACGCAGCATGAACATTATTAAGGTGCCAATGAGCACTCACTATTTGGGCACATATGGTTTAAGTGAGAAAACGCTGCTGTGGCAGGCTGTTATGGTCGGAATGACTTCAAAAGCAATGGTGAAAGCCTTATTCAGTGTGGAAAAGGTATAGACGGCTACAGTAGCGCTTACATAAGCTGGCAATGTGAAAGAAACTGACGGCGTGTGTAGCTTTTGTGTCGATAATCATGAAACTACGTCTAGTGCTTTTTGCCTTGACACAGGGGAAAAAGAAAGAGAGAGAGAAAAATGCGTGAAGCAAAACTAGGTGAGGCCTTTGGTTTATGATCAATAAAAAGCAGATGCAATTGAACATAACCATGCAGTAAACAGTAAAATAAACACTTCGTAACAGCAAAAAAACAAAAAAAAACTCGCAGGGTTTTTTTGTGCATTCACCCAAGGCGACCTGAAGGCGACAGCCGTCTGCTTCTCTTTGTTCAGTCAATTTATTGGTCCTCTCCTCCCCCCTCCCATCGCGAATGTTTTCTGCACCTAAAGTGGCTTTGCACTGATTAATGACTGGCGGCATTCCAAACTTTCAGCGCCTCACCTGGCTCTGCTCGGCCTCCGTGATTGGTGGGCCGATCACACGATAACAAAGCTGTGCAAAGCGACGATGTCGTCTCATGACGTCATCATGGGACCATTATGATGAGAATATAGACCCATTCCATGTTTGTAAACACGGTAAGTGCCGAGTGACGTCACGGCGCGTTGATTCCGCCCAGTCGTCCCAGCTGAAAGCACAACACCAGCCCGCCCCGTCACGGTGGTCTAGTGGCTAAGGTACTCGGCTGCTGACCCGCACGTCGCGGGATCAAATCCCGGCTAGGGCAGCTGCATTTCCGATGGAGGCGGAAATGTTGTAGGCCCGTGTGCTCAGATTTGGGTGCACGTTAAAGAACCCCAGGTGGTCTAAATTTCCGGAACCTTCCACTACGGCGTCTCTCATAATCATATAGTGGTTTTGGGACGTTAAACGCCACAAATCAATCATTATGGCGTAGCGGGTACCCAGAAAGCGTCCTTTTAGCAGTTACCTCAATACTGTTTATAAAGGCTCTGAATGGCCGTCGTTTTAACTGTCACTGTGACTGTGCTTCGCATTTCGCGCAGGCCTAGCGTTTTTGACACATCTGTAATGTGGAAATTTCATATTATTTCATAAGGTCAGCTGTGTTCCGCCAAGAACACTAAGTTCTTATTGTAACGTGTCAGGTCTTTGTACATTCTGCTTTTTAATATTCATTGTTAGGGATCAATAAAAAAAACTGAAAAACTCAGCTTTGCTAAACGACACGTGCCACTAAATTGTTTCTTTTTTTCGTTTCCATCGCATCCTATTGGCTTCGAGATCTTGGAGTGGTGCCCTCTTGCGTGCGACGTCAGTTTGTGGACTCCGCTCTCAAACGCGTGGCACCACCTGCTGCTCCTGTGCGCGGATTGTCTGCTTTGGGCGGGAACTTTGTCGGATGAACAGCCTCGCGAGGATCAATTAACACCCACACCGAATATTTTCGAGTGCAACTATGAATTTGTTCTAGATGCAGCCCAATAGCCAAGAAGCCTCCCAGATGGCCGATAAGCACGCTGACGCCGCCAACCGCATCTCTGGTCAGGAAGTGAAACAATGTGTGAGTGTTCTCGCTCGTCATTTGCAGATTCCGCCGTGCGATACAACTTAGTTCAGGTGTTTCAAAATTTCAATGAGAGTGCCTTTCTACAGGACCTACAAGCATGTAAATACAGCCAGCGAAACGTCCCGGTGTTTCATCGATGACGCGGTGGTGCATGACGCAGGACACGCTGTTGAATGTGCACAGTCAATGCCGTCAATGGAGATCGCACCACCGTCGTGGCTTTCCTCCTGAAAACACGTGGACTTGCGAACCCGCCACACGACGTTCCCATGGCGATCGAGTGCTGCGCAATGGTGAAGTACTGCTCTTTGCCTCGGTGTGATTTCTCCGCCCGCGAAAAAGGACGTTAGCTTTTACAACAATCCTAAAGAGAAGGGCAGGTCTGTCCTTTTCCTAAAGATATTTTTCTACAGTGCAGTGAGAGTGACAGTGAAGACAAAGGTATGTGTGAGAATCGCTGATTTCTGACGCTCTGGCATTCGCAAACAACACATGGGATAATTACTGTAAGCTGTTTAAATTGCTGCTTCGGTAGTCAATTGGTCGTTATAATAGCATCTACTAGAAATGCAAAGCAGCATCAAATTACCCAATTTAAGATGCACTTGGACTGCAGTTATGGGCATCGGCAGAGCGCACGCCCGTGTTGTATCGCAGTAAGAAAAAGTCTTGACAGGTGGGTGCTGGTGTGACTCGGGAAGGGGGCAAGTTCCGTTTAATGCAAATGACTGAAGTTTGTAATAAGAGCAACATCATGAAGTAGTTGATAATAATACCACAAAGGGCCGTCTTTCGGGTATAAACTATTACAAATAGCTATCGCTGATTCTATATACCGCGTGCTGTCTCAGGCGTCTTGCACCGCTCATGAGGTGCGCTTCCCGAAGCGATTCGGAGGCCCCGTCATCGGCTCCCTGCCTAGGGGCCTTCGCGGTAGGTTTTGGGATAACATCTCACTTGGTGGAAGTCGCCCACGCCTGTGGCCTGCGTGCAATGAATGGCTGAAGTACTGGCGCTCAAACACAGTTGAAAGCGTTGTGCGGGTAAAGCAAAATTCACTGACAGCGAAGTGCTTGCTACACACGGTCGATGAAGGCGTGAGGCGCTTTCCCTCTCCGAGTTGGACTATCCACTTCTTCGTCAGCTTCGGGTCTTTAGGCTACTTGTGAAAGCTAACGCCCTTTTCACGAGTGGGTGATCACATATATAAAGGCACATAACAGTACTCCACTATTGCGCAGAACTCGCCGCGGAGACAAGCGGCCGAAGTTTTAAGAAACAAAGCGCTGTGATTTTGAATGGGCGCTACAAGCAGGCACCCACGATTGTTAGAACGTCGTCGGTAGCCACCACACACAAGATAAGGAAGTGAACTGCGTCTTTGCTAAGTTTTACCACGATGGTGGTTTCCATATGGCACCGCTCCTGGAAAGCACGCGAATCCTCGAACTGGCGCCATATCAGAGTGGTTTGCAGCGCCGCCATCGGTCGCACACCAGGCCAATACATGCTCGTCATACGAAGTAAGTGTGGAAGACGTCTGAACAAGCCTGTCATCAATGCTGGCAAGCTCTACGGTGCTCGTAAAAAAGTTGGCTGCCGATGTACAGCAGCTGTGCATGGCTTCTGTTTCCTTAAAAAAGTCAGCGCTGTAAGTTATGTATGTAAACGTCACCTTTGCAGATAGTTATGTATTCAGGGGGACACAGTATCAGACAATAATTATCACTGTCAGCCGTGCTGTTGAAGAAGATTCATTAATCAACTTATTAGTGGCCGCAGAAGGCGGGCATGTAGTTATTAAATATTTGAGCCAGTCACATTTCTACAAAACCTCACTTGTAAGAATTGTAGTATGCGTGTGCTAAGATATCCTGCTGGAAAATTTCATTCCGGCTTGCATCATTATGTATGCAGGACAATGACCACTAGCACATACTCCCTGATGCGATTCATTTAATATGACCATGGGTCGAAGGCATGGTCAACCATTATAATTGTTACCCTCCTTCTAGTGCCTGGCAATAGCAAGAACTCACTGCTCGTCCCACCAGTGACTAATATTTTGCTTATCCTAACTGCCTTGAAAGCGTAATCATGAAAAGCACAATTAAAATTTGGAGCGAGAGAGCTATAGGAGCATAAACACGCTCGAAGAATTTTTCCAAGTGGGACTGTGTAGAAGCACGACTGCGTCCAACTTTTCAATGCAGACATACCCGCTTACTTCAGTTACTGAACATTGAATAATAGTCGATTGGACAGGTGATGGCATGATTTTATTACTTTGTGTCCCTCTGGACACATAACTTATCTACAAAGGTTTTTTTTTTCTGTTCTTAGAGCTGAACTTCAATGCAACTACAAAGCACATCTATGAATGTGTCCCTGCTGCTTCCTAAGTTTTTTATTGCATATTTCGTTTTTTCTAAATCAATTAAATGAGTTGCCCTCCATACTTGCATGTTTTAATTGATGCCTTACGTGCAATTACTCATTTAAAATATTTGTGTGTTGTGATAAAACAGTAGTACATAATGATTTTATTTTCACTGAAATATTCACTAAACATTTTATTTCAAAACATTTTCGTAACCTTAGTTAATTCATTGTCTTCAGAAATTTTTTTTCAAAAGTGCAATCAAGTGATTTACTACTGTCAAACTTGATCATACCAAACTTTGCCAATACTTAACCATGTGTTATATTTCACAGAGATACGTACTCATGTTTAACATTGTTATTAATAACTGACAGACGAAATTCTAGAATATTTTAGCTTGAGGCAAATGACGACACTTTTAACTACGTAGTGATATCTGCTTGCTTTATTTTGTGCGAAGTGTAATGAGACTATTATTTGCTGATTTTAACATGTCAAAACCACTATATGATTATCAAGGACGTTGTAGTGGAGGGCTCCAGAAATTTGACCACCTGTGGTTCTTTTAAAATGGAACCATGTCTATGCAGATGGTTCAGAATCAATTCTTCCTTGTTCAATAATGTGGCCACTAAAGCCGGGTTTTAATTCCGCGGCCTGCAGTTGAGCAGTCAAGGGTTATGTATAAAGTGTATTTTTGTAGTGGGTGGCCGTCTTGCTTCCAATGATGCATGCTAAGTACTGCCATTTAGTGCCAACCAGGCATCTCTGGTAATGCACTGTTGTTGTGTTTGTCACATTCCTAATTTACTGCAATGTTTATTTATTTTAGCATGCATGCATTTTTGAGCAGCTCTGGGTAGGGTATGCTGATGTTAATCACATTCCTAATTTTGTGCAATGTTTAATGATTGTCGCATGTATTTTGAGTTGTGAAGTTATTATTGTTCCTTCTTTTATACTCTGTAAGGCTGTATACATTTGTTATTATTCTATTGAGCCCAATAAGTTACTGGTATTCACTATGCAGATCGTACATCAGATGTCTAATTTGGGTGTGCAAAGATTATCTAAATAGCCCACAATTTTTTTGAATGCCTCGGGAATTGCCGTATAGTCGGAAATTACTGTCATGATGAGATTATTTTTAAGAAATGAATGTAGTCCCGATTACCTAGAAAGGTGCTAAGAATAAAACTTTTAGTATGCAAATGATGCGTTCAAGCAACATGAAGTTAAAGCTGATCTATTAATCTTAATTTTATTCATCCACTGACAGGTGTAGATTACCTGTTCGAATATTGTCAATAAATTGCTCTAAACTTTAGTATAAATGACAATAATTTAACAATTTTGAGAGTTTCGTTTGCATGTCCATGTACATCCCAATTACAGCAGCTGTATTATGACGCGCCATGCAGACAGTACAATGGGCCTAATTTCTGGTCTGCATAAACGGTGGCTACTTTTAGGACACATACAGGATGGATACTCTAAGCCAAAATAAAAGCAGTGGCCAAGTCGCAACAGTTGGGAGACGCACAGAACGGTCACAGATGAGACACATCCAGGACGGCGCTTTGAGGCGACACAAAAGTGGCGGCTAAATCGTGACAGCTGGGAGACATACACGTCGCGTCGTCATGTTGCCTCGGGGAAACATACAGTAAACCTACAGGGCATTATCATTTTTATAAACATGAACCCATTGGCTCCCCTAAGGTTCAAATAACCCCCCAAAAAAGCATATCAGAGTGTTGTTCTAACCTCTAGTAACGTTGGCTCTAACTACCTTGATGGCTCCGTCATTAGAAGGAGGGGGTGCGAGGAAGTTTTTTAGCAACATCGCCACTCATGAAGGGAGACGATAGTGGTGGCTGGCGGGAAACGGAACGTTGCCTGAAAATGCGAAGCGGCCTTGTGAACGAGGACACGAGTAGCCCACCACGCGATGCTTTTTCACCATCAGCTATAAGTTTTTTTTTTAAAGGCGTTAGCCACTGAGCCACGAAGGAGCACCTCCTTCAACGTCGAAATGGCAAGCTATTTATACCTACTACTTACCACTGGCGATGGCCACCTAGAAAGAACTATCGTGTTTTGAGCATTACTAGTGTGATGGCGCAATGAGGGCGCGTCGCCAGATCGTCACGACGCGGCGGCGGCGCGCTCTCATCTCCCACGTGTACTTTGCCCCACGAAGAGCCGGGGAGGGGGGAGGGCTTGTGGACGCTGGCACGTGCATCCTCTTATCTCGCGATGGGAGCAATCATATACCTTATGCTCTCACCGGAACGATTATGTTCTAGTTACTGGGCGCACAAAGGTCACTGTAATCATTGCACAGCCTCTGTTAGCGAAAAGGGCGCGCTTTTCAGACACAGCGAAGTAACAACCACGACGCTTATTCGCGTTCATCTGTACCTGTGAGTACGGTTCGTGCGTCATTTGTGCGTGAGAAACATAGGGCATGTTTCCACCAGCTTGCCATTCTTTGCGTGACCTTCCAATTTGTTGCTATCACGTTCATTACTTTGCCTTTGTGGCAAAGCTGTGACTCATTTTTTTTACATAGGAAATACCGCTCTTTAAGTTGACTCGCCGCTCTCTCCTTCGCAAGCCACAATCTGTTAGTACATATGATTTCTTCAGGGTGCATTAATTCAGGCTGCATTATCACTGCCTACCTATTTAGGTCCACTGCAGTACACAGATCTCCAATTCACCGCATCTTGTGCGAGTGTAAGCTGACCCCATTTTATTTATTTCTTCCTTTCTTTATTTATTTTTACCTTCTTGCAAATTAGGTATGCATACTTTGTTTTGTCTCGGCTTTTTGTTGCTCCCATAGCTAACCACTGTTCTGGCGTCAGCGGACACCTTAAAAATGGTGTCGCATATGCAGTAATACTTTTTGAAATATCTTGTTTAAAAAAGCACCAGCTACTGTCACGGAAACCTGTACCATGGTCGCTGCGAAAAATCAATGTATTGCTGTATCAAATAAAAAAGTCACCTTCAGGAAGATACAGTGTGCCTTCAAGTTCATCCTTTGTGGCTGTAGCTTGTATTGAGGGTTGCTCGGAGGTTGGCGAAGTAACGGGGACAAAGGAAACACACCTGTTTTGCGGAGTTTGTTTGGCTACATTTTTGTAACGACAAAGTGAGTGATAGAGATGCCAAAGCGGTTACTGGATACGCGTGAGTAGATTCGAAGACGATATCTGTCCAACTCTGAAAGAGTGAAGCCAAGAACATCATATTGACGAGAGGAGTCGGTTTCCTTTCTTTTTCAGTCAATCTTTCCGCGCTACAAGTATGCGTGATTACGCTACCTACTTCTAACTCACCTGAACTATCCTTACATACATAATTTAGTGCACGAATAATGACACCGAAGGCAAATTACTACTCGATTTGAACTCTTGAAATGCCACACTAAAGACCTTGTACTGCTCGTTTAGTGCGTACAAAACGCTGTTTGAAAGAAAGTTACGTTTTAGTGGTGCACATACTGTTAACGCAATTAAAGCCACCCACATTTCATGAATCAAACACAATTAGTTTTTCTAATGCCCAGAGTGACATTTTCATTATAGGGAGTATGAGATACAGTGAAGTATACTTTGCACTCTTTATCATCGTCGGCTCATTCCAAATTGACCCACAGGTAGCGCATATCGACTGCTACATTTACCTTAATTTATCCTTTAGTAAATTAGTAGATACCGACGCTTCAGGCATTCGCAAACACTAAGCTTTCACTCTAGACCAAATTGTCATTTAACATTTCACAGCTCTGTAGTGTCTGACATAGCTTTCGCGCGAGCCAATGGCGGCAGAAGTTGGTGACACCACGCGCGAATCGTGCCACGTGGTATCGACGCATGTGCCTTTGAGCATGCCGCCACAAAGAGACGCAGACGCGGTGGGGTCTGGATAACGTCGCTGGCGCAAAATGTGGCATATCGCACCTCGCGCCGGCTGCCGCCGAGGCGCGCCGATGAACGCCGGTAGCATCGGTCGCGTCGGACCTGTAGAGTGCTGGCGTTTTGCTAGCGTAGCGTCGCTGTGCCGAGCGTTCGTGCGCGTCGGCGTTACGTCGGGCTACATAGAGTCCTTTATGTATCACCTAAAGTAATTTTAGGTGTGTAACTAGAATAATTTTTGAAGCAGTGGTCATGTAGTGTGATTGCTGTAGGCCCGTTGCAATCTGTAATATATTTTAAATAGATTGTAAAATATTACATAAAAATTAATATTTATGTAATTTATTTACCTACTGCTAAGGAGTAAACTTGTCATATGTGCGTTTATCGCTCACAGAGTGTGCGATGTACAGGCTGTTTTATATATAGGGAAAGTCTCGGAGCACCTGGCATTGCGATTCGACTAGCGCCCATGCGGGAACTGGGCCGATACTCTGCACTAATAATTTTCAGAAAAAATCTGCGCCGCAAGATGCCAAGAAACAAGGAACGACTAACTCGTGCACGCTTTCTTGCGTCATGTCTTGCTGCTCAGTGTATTTTTTTTTCACATGTTGCCGTACCAACTTGCCCAACGTTCTACACTTGCCTGCACTAAACTTTGTGCAATACCAACTTCTCAGCTTCTATCCGTGATAATGGGGCACTAGAAACAGTATTTGACAGCATACCTATATATTTTGCCCCATATCCGTGTCCCTGTGTGCGTTCACCAAAGATTCTTCATTGTGTGCGTGCCGCCGTAAGCTTGGATGAGAAAGACACGATAATCAGCATGCGCCGTTCGTGGCCTCTATTTGAGTTTAAATAAATCAAAGGACTCAGTGGTGAATGCTGAACAGCTGTGCGGGTTTAACACAACAAAACAAACGGCAATAAATTCAGGAATGATTCAGGATATTACAACCAGCAGAGCGTGCTTATTCTCGACAATATTTGATCACAACACAAAGTACTCACTCCCGGCACCACAATGCGCTCATGGTGTTTCCAAGTTCATGTGCCCAGCGGTAGCGATGATGGCACTCATTCTAGATGGCAGTGAATGCATGGTGAGTGATGTGTTCCTAGCTCCGCAGCATGTCCCATTCGTTGACGATGGGGGCGTGGCATCACAAGATCCAGATTGACTTGAATAAAACAGGGGCTCATCTGCCGCGCGTTTTTTTTTTTTACCTGAAAAGAGTAATACTGTGTTGTTTGCCTGCTACCATGCCCCGTATACCAGAAAACGAGCGACTTAAGATGATTGAACGCTGTTGTAAAGACTACACTACTTTTGGGAGCCAGCTAACGACTCTTGTGGTAGTCAAATGTCGTCGTAAAGAGACACGTTGAGGCTTTGTCCTGACCTAAAACCTTCTCGAATTTGTTCCTAATTGTTTTGTTGTGTTAAGCTAGCGCAACAGTACGACTCTTACTGTTGAGTGCGTTTTTTTTACTCTGTCAAATCAAGACAACGCACATTGCTTGCTAATTGTCATGTTTTCCTAGTTCAAGTGTACCGGGGTGCACAGGGAGTGAAGAAATATTCATGAAGGCACACAACACCACAGCGTTTCGAGAGAGCAAACAAGGTATGCTGTCAAATTGCGCTTGTAGCACCACATTAGCACAAATAAAGGATAAGAAGTTGGCGTCGCATAATGTTTAGTGCGGATTATTAGCCCAGGTCCTGCCCTAACAATGATATTCGCACGCTGGTCAGCAATCAATGCGGCAAGCAAGAGCCGCCGTAGAAGACGACGTGGTTCAAAACTATATACAGTCCTGAATTATCTGCGCACGCGCAATCGGTGCGTGGTTGCAGCGCTGTCGGCACCAGAATGCCACGCGCCTCGAGATTTGCCCTAAGTGTGAAACATCGTGTACTTCGTGGTCAGGAGTAAATTCATCACTGATATGGCAAAAAATTTGAACTGGGTTTTCTGGCGATTTAACGGAAGTAAGGTACCTTTCCTAAAGCTTATAAGCGGTGTACTTTCAGTTTTAAGCGAGGGTATACGAATGCTCACTTTGAACGTCATCACTCACTGGACCGTATATAACAACCCTTCACTGCCGAGCGATCTGGTCGGTGTACCCGGCAAGAAGCGTGCTTCGTTGATTTTTCAAAATATTTACACTTTCAAATGAGTTCGCCTGGAATAGAAAATTTAGGCATTTGAGCGTTACTCGGAGCCACCGAATTGGCGCTACCTCCCTGTTTGCCGAGGATTCAATTAACATCATCGGTATGATCACGCGCTCATTTAGAACAGGTTTGGAGAATGACGGAGGATAATAGAACACGGCGTTGTGTTGTTCGTTTTCCTATCTCGTGACCGTGTCCAGTGCTGCGCTGTAAAGGCGCGTTTACGCTAGGGAGACACAACGCTGATTGTGGTCAGCCGACTGTCTTTGGGAGCGTCTTTTGTCGTCGTCATTTTTACACTGCATGTACTGACACAAACAGTCCGTCCATAGTCTTTGGAAGACTCCGTCCGCGCCCTATCGAGCTCGCAGCCTTTCACATTGTAGGCACACGCAGAGACACGGACTAAACTTGCACACCTGCACCTCATTTTCAGCCATGCTCCCTACTCTGCCATTGTCCCTCTCCGGCTATGCGGCGCAGCCACCGCCATAATACACAGCATCGAGGGAAGGGGGTAGGGTGGGGAGACACAAAAAGGAAGTGAAGACTTCCGTGGGGTGCGCAAGGTGCCTATTCAAACGCCGTGAAAGCCTCGGGTGGATCATTGTCATCTGCCCCAAGGTTTCCCCCTTCGTGGTCGTTTGAAGCAATGACACGGGCAAATTTTCGCTCAGCCGCAGTCGCCGGGCGACATGTCGACGACTGCAGGTCTGCGGATGCGTGTCGCTGTTTTTTTTTTTAATCTGTAATCATGTTACAATATGACAACATCCTGTCTTTTGGGGCGTCGTCGTCAGCCTAGTGTAACCATGGTGGTCTGGAGACTTCGTTGGCGGGAGACTTGTCGGCGGACCATCTGCGTCTGCCTCGTGTCTTCGCCGGGGTCGTGTCAGTGTCGTGTTGCTCTTGTTTAAATGCGCCGTAATGAAGTTCACGATGAACGCCAGGCAATTAGCAGAACTCGTCGTTTTGAGCGCCATCCGTTTTTGTAGCGTAGCTTACTTAAGCAGTTTCACGTGGCTCTTTTTATAGCTCTTATCTGAGTTGTAAAGAGATGTGTTTGTGTATTAGGTCTGCAGTTACTCCCTGCGAAATTCATCTGAACTGCGCAGGGAGTAGATACAGTGCAAGCATATGAAGGTACGTTATCAGGGTAGCGGGTATCATAACAAATTACAATAGTAATAAAGAACGCCGACAAGTTTTGAATTAACTAGATGCGATTGTTGTTAGATATACAAATGTGTCAGCTTGCAACCACCACAGGCAACGCTAAAATTTTTTAACACGAAAATGTTTTCTGCCGGGATCCGCCAAGATATCAGTGGCGTATTTCCGTCACGAATATGACGTTGCAAAATTAATGTCACCAAATGAGGAAGAAAAACATGCAGCAAAATATTGCCCCGCTAGACGTAGAACTTCTGGCTCCTTTGTGAACGAAGAAAAACACCCGGTGCTCTCTCTACGAACGCGCCTTACACTTACACTCCTTCTCTCCCACTCCGTAGTCTGTGTTGGCGAAGTCGGATGGTGCCGCCGTAATGCGTCATGACACAGTTAAAGCGTGGCGTCCGAGATTGTGCGCCGGCGCGCAGTCTCAGAGGTCATGATTGAAGGTTCTCGATTGAAGTGAAAAACCCTAACCGAGCGAGCATTTACTCACTTTTAATGTTCTTTGCCTTGCGCTTCGTGTTAGTACACGTGACAGCTCGCTGTTGAAGTTGCGCAGGTTCCACGTGCACGAGCGATGTTTCACCGCCGACTACTTCGAGTGTGATAGCACCGGCCTATTTATTAAAACTGCTGCATAAGCACTGCACCAAGGCAACGATGTCGACGGGCAAATATCGTGTCATGGTTCAGAGAAACTGAAACCACCAGAACACGGAACGCCGGCGCAAGTTCGCGGCGCAAGCTACGAAGTTCTGCGTCCCGCGTTGCTGAAGCGTAGTTTGCATGAGCGCTGGTTTCAGGAGCGCAAACCGTGTTGTTTCTCTCCTTAACTGGCGACTTTTGAAGACGCGCATATCGAGTCGCAGTGTTTAGCGTGTACTGGTTGATGTCATCTTTGTGGGTGAATAACGATAGGACGTGTTTAGGTATAGATTAAAAAATTTCAGTTACCACAATGGTTACATGATGGTCATGGGTGGTAGTCGTCGCGATAGAGACGTGCCACTGGGCGTCAACGTAGCTGTGTCCACGTCAACCGGTGCTATATCTGCAAAACTTCAATGTAAGGTGCACAAGCTCTCTTATATCACTACACAATGAGCACTATTTATATGAAGACGCATTTCACTTTCATGTTATACCGATTGTTATAACGGAGGGATCAGCCAATGTTTTTCAGAGTAGTAAATGTAACCAGCCACTTCTGAACTTAGTGGTCTGGATGCGAATGTACACTTGTTGTTCATTTAAACTAACAACGACCAATGCGTTATATTTCATGCACTGGCGTTGATATCTAAATAAGTAGTTAAGCACAGGCAAAAGACCATGGAATTTACTGAAATTAACTAGAGGGGACTCTGGCGCCTCGATCTTTCAATGACCATTGGAATTATGGGTAGTACATGGGTTTGCCTAGTCTTCGTGCTTGCGGGCGGCCAACGCACATATGACATCGTTTATTGCTGTGTTTTGGTTTTATTTCAAATGAAAGAACAAACTGTTGTGCACTTCGTGACCCGTTTCGAATTGGTGAACCTAAAAGGTGAAGGGGGTGAGGCGTAACTGCCGAACATTTGCCGACTGTTGTTTTGAGACAAAGCAGCCTCAAGCCGCCTGAAGCCATACGGAACGTATTGTGCGAATAAAAGGCAAATTTATGCACTATACCCGTAATTCCCATGCTTGCTGAAGCGCCATGCGTCACAGTTTCCATAGACACCAGGGCCAAAGTTCCCTATGGTGGACATTTAGGGTACTCTATGCAAAATACGAAAAGAGCATTCAAGGGCGCCGCAGCGTAGTTTGTGGTGGAGATAGTAAAGTAAACTATTAAAAAATAAATATTTAACACAAAAGTTATGTAGAACTCGGAGCATTCTACTGTCTTTTAGTGCTGCCTTTTAACGCGATAGCGGTAAAGAGCTCATTTCGCACCAATTCCGGTGTGGGCATCGTTGGTTGATAGCGAAAAGGCATCATATTGTGCAGGGCCAAAAAATTGAGAAACATCCAAATAAAATTTTAAAAAATTACGGGACCGACTGAAGATTGAATCTGGGACGTTTGCGTAGCAAGAAGGTGTTCTGCGACATGGACATGCATCTGCTTAGATGTGCCGTAAAATTAATGTTTGTGCTGTACAAATACACGCGTCCTGTATACAAGCTTCGCAATACAACATGTAATACTGCAGTAATAATGCGTGGTACAAGATTACATTGCCATCAGGTGTGAATACATGTAAATATTGTAACGACTTGATCCTTTAAATCCAGTCACCCATTGCAAAAAAAAAAGACAGACTTGTTCGAAAAGATTTCACACGCATAACTGTTTGTGGTTTAAAACATAACACCGACTGCATAGAATTCAGCCATATCAGAAAGCTTTACTGACGCAAGGCGCTTTCAACTTAATCGACTACATCGTCCACAATTAGAAATCCTCGAGTAACATCATGCAATAAAAAGTATACACTACGTGCTGGAAGTAAGAACCAAGGACAGGATGTCACTATATCATATTCTACTCTTAAAAGGGAAACTTAAGCATGCCCCAATTTTTTGTTACCAAAAAGAAATGTGAACGAGTTTTAATTTTTTTTATGGACGCGGAATGCTGTCCAGGCTTTCTTGGATTAATTAATCACTGCAACGTTATGCTAAATCGTTGTGGTATCCACTGGGAACACTGAGTTCCTGAATAGTTTTTCGTAAAGCGAGAAAGGTACTGTGTTATGTCTTTCCCGTGACTTTTCACACCTGCCACTGACATTCTTGCATAGCTGTTTCAGAAGAAGTAGCATGGCAGCATCGCTTCGATATTCCTTCCTTTTGTGTGTCATTACACACCTTCGTGTTTACAAACCAGAGTTCAATTCTTTGTTATTCGGATCATTATGCCCTCTACTGCCGTTTTTTTGTTATTTTTGAAATTCTGCCCTTAGGCATAAAAATTTATTATTCAAAAATACACATGCAAATTGGCTTCGTGTGTAAAGTCAAATCAGGAGCGGTGGTGAGGTTCTAGAATCTAGCAATCAAAGTCTGGTCGTGCCTTTATTGACACACACGCTCCACGAAACTGTCATTTTCTATGAGTGTACTTTTCAAATTTTCGCAACACTTTGGCTGTTTCTATGTTAGTTTCCGTGCCTCTCCCCTGCCTGCCGCCACTTTCACCTAGTGACGTTTATGTGGGAATGCCTGTATACCGTGTTTCCCCTCACAACGTGGTTACCCTGTTTATGACATGCACCAATCAGCGTCTTGTCGGCGAGCTTTTTCTCGCCATCTTCATTGACTCGAGCACTCTTCAGAGTGTCCGCTTGATAGGAGAGAAAGGTGCCAGGGCATACTGCGCAGCGCTTGTGACTCACGGGCTGCCGGCAGGTGGCGAGGCTTTGCCGGCGCACCACCCGGGGCGCTGCAACATTGATGGCGCTGACTCGTCAAGTGGCCAATGGCTGGCGGGCTCCCAATTCGGAGATGCGCGCGGGCCATTTTTATCAATTTGCCGTGCCGGCCGTGTCCGTCCGCGCGCCTGTTTACCGGCTGCTCGGCGTGGCCCCACGCTGCGGGGAGGCGAACGCTAAATAATGCAGCGCGGCTTTAATGCGCTCGACCCATTAGCGGGGTGCGGGGTAAAATCCGAGGGCGCGCTCGTTAGATGCGTGGCCGTAATTAAAAGGCGCGCGCTGCTCTTGGAGATTGACCGACGCCGGGGCTCAACAAAGAGTCGCGTTTATTCATCGTTCCGGAGGGGGCAAGCGGGAGGTACAAAAAAGGAGGGTCTATGTACAGGCTGCGCTTCCTTCACAGCGGCGGTGGTGGCGGGCCTCCCGGGTAGTAGAACGGGCCGAGCGCCGCGGCCGCGTCCTGCGCAGCCGACTCGTACAGAACGGCTGCGGCAGCGGGGAGCCGCACCATGCGCTGCTGCGCCAGGTTGGCCGCCTCCAGCTCGGCGGCCAGCTGGCGCTTCCACTTGTTGCGCCGGTTCTGGAACCAGATTTTCACCTGCGTCTCGGTGAGCTGCAGCGAGGCCGCCAGGCCCGCACGCTCCGAGCTCGACAGGTACCGCTTCATGTCGAACGTGGACTCGAGCTGAAACACCTGGCTGCGCGTAAACACCGTCCGCGTCTTCTTCTTGCGCCGCTGCTGGGCCGCAGCAGCGGTCTGCTTGTTGCCGTTCTTCGGGTCGTCGCTGTCAGCCGAACCCGATGGCAGGTCGGGACTGCCACGGCTGCTGCCGGCACTCGTGGAGGGCTCCGGCCGCGCGGGAGGCGGTGATCCAGGGCTCGCGAGAGCTGCGAGAACAAGGGCGCCACTGAGTCGCACAATCGAACCCGTCTTAAGGTGCGCCCCGATACGTACAACCAAGCAACGCTGAGATGCGCAAAGTACTACGGCATCCGTAGAAGAGAAAGAGAATTACCAAATAAGTCTGTAGCACTTACCACGTGTTTTTTTTTTACTTTAGTATTATTCAAGCTGAAAGTGCGTTGGTACAAAGACATAGTTATGGAATACCCGCTTTGGCTGTCAAGTGGTTGTGGTGTTCTACTGCTGACCCGTCGGTCATGCTATTGAATCCTGGCCGCTGCGAAAATGATCCAGACCCGTGTGCTCGATTTATGGGTGCACGTTAAGGAACGATAAGCGGTAGAAATTCCTGGTGCCCTCCACAACAGCGTCTCTACTAATCATTTCGTAGTGTTGGGACTGTTAAATTGTTATGTTCAGGGTGCACTTATGAATGAGCAGCGGGGAAAAAAGCCACTCGGGACGGTAGCGTAGCATGTAAGGTTACGAACTGATAAGGACGAGTGTGCAGGTTCTATACTCAGCCAAGGCGACCTCATTTCTGTAAAGGTAAAATACAAGAACACCCGTGTGCGTAGGTTTAGGTGTACATTTAGGAAGTGCTCAAACTTTCTCGGTCCACCTGTACGATGTGTCTCATAACTATATCGTATGTATGTTCGTTTTAAGCCTGGAATTTATATTTTAATTTGAAAAAAAAAGATGTATTGCCACTCGTGAGCTTCAGTAGAATTTTTTCTAACTTGTTGTTTCGCACAATAAAAATCGTTAGCAATATTTATTGTCTTCAGTCAATGCAGCATCATTAGTGTAGTGCACACCGATCATAATTTTATTCGAGATTTAAATGATTTCTTCGCGTCCTCACGAATGACAACCACCACGTTTTATGACCGGTAAACGGAAAGCAGTGTCTTGACATTTGCATTATGTCCGCTATCTTAGTGACTCCCAATATCAGGTGATACTGTGGGGTCTCTTCGAGGGTCGTCTTGAAATTTGCGTGGTATATATGGTCAAACCATAGGTGTTGGCATTTCGTGTAAGGACTTGTCTTTTCGTCGAAATGCTAATGATGTCCACTTGCAAGTAAGATACTTCGTGCCTTCTTGCGGTGACTTATGTTTGCTATGATGTAAATACATATCGTGAAGGAGAATTTCGGCTAGTTGTATATAGCTTCTGACGAATTAGTGCACAAAACCGAACAAAAACATGGACACCCGAATAAAAATAAAACCTCTTGATGCTTTATGTTTGTGCGTTTTCATACACCATAGACTTATTGTGAAGTATTCACCGCACGTGATCATAAACAACTGGTGGTGTGTTTACGACGCAGCATGAAGCTAAAGGAGAAGGAACCGCATCCACACGGTGATAACGCATGAAGCACGTGTAGAACAGAAAGAAAAAAAGAAAAGAAAAACGAAGTGCTGCAATTGAAGTACAAACAAAAAGTTTCATCTCAGGTTGGCGCAGTCGTGAAGGCCCGTTACAACCATTGGTAAAGGGCGGATTCACAAAGGTGAGCCTACTTCCACATATGGCAGCCGGCAAAGTAGCACGCTCAAGTATTGATGGCAGGGTGCCGCCACGAGTGAAACCGGATCGCTCGAGTTCTCGGAAAAGGGGCATCAAATATGCAAGAACAATTAGGCGTGACATTTTCTCGTCCGCAGATGAGAGTAGCTGTTGGAGCCGTGCTTTTAGATTGCAGCACCACAGACGTCGTAGAAAGAGGCTGAATAAAGAAAGAAAATGAAAGTGTTTTTCTGGTTCTTTCCTTAAAAAAGCCCTTAGTAGTGATCCGTTCTGCACAGTAGAGAAATCGGTCCTCTCAGCATTTAACTGCACCATGATGTAACTGTGATAACCGTAGTTAATTATGTGTTTCAAGAACTGGCGCCCGGCCAAAAATTGTGGCTCAGAACGAGCCACCACAGTTTCATGCATCTTCTCATGAGTGGCAGGACACTTCGTGTCTTGCCGTCACCGGGAGTCGCTGAAAAACAAAAGTAAGTACGGGTGAGATTGTCACGTGTCAACAAATCTTGGGAAGGCCTCGCTGAAAAATGAAGGCAAAAAAATTGTGCATTATTGAGTTTGTAGAACTAGCTACCCTAACAACGAAGATATCTTGGTTCAAGTAATAATGCAGGTCTATTATTGACAGGGCGAGGTTTCAAGCTCGAGCTTGCGGTTTTGATTTCTCGCGACAGGGTACACAATTCCATGGGGCGCGAAATGCAAGAACACCCATGTACTTATATTTAAGCGTACGTAAAAGAACCACAGGTGATCAAAAATAAGTCAGAATATGGCGGCTCTCGAAATCATATTGTGATTTTTGGCGCGCAACACCACAAAAGATTTCTTTTGGCCCCGTTTAAATAAAGTGAACTCAATTTTCGATTCTTGCTTTTTCATTCCCCCTCTCATCTCCTCTCCTTTTTCTTTTTGGGTTTCACCTCTTTTACGCAATAAGGTTATTGTGGATTGAAAGAGATTAATCAATGACGGGGTTCTTCCAAAACCTACATCCCTCGTTGAATTTAACTGGGCAACTTCTTCCAACAACTCGCCTGTCCTACAGGCAAAGCACGCTCTACAGGAGCATTTAGATGTATAGCGTTGGAGACTGCAGAATATAGGCACGTCAAGGATGATGGTAGGTGCAATATTTTATACAACATGTTATTGATCGTCATGGGAACAGTGGTATTGCTTTGCTCGTTGTAATATTTTATGATATTGCTTTTTTTGAAAAATACCAAAAAGTAGATGATAATAGGCAGGTACAAAACTAATACAAAATTAAAAGAAATTTTCAATATACTAACGCACATGTTTGTTTAAATGTTCATCAAATACTTTCTATATGAGTGGCAGCGTCTAAACGGTAATTATAAATGCTATTTGATTTTTTTGTGAATTAACTCCGTTTGTCTTTCACGTTTGTTTTTATCGCGATAATTCATTTAGGTGCAAGTTAAAGATCATGAAGCGGTAACAATTTTCGGAACCCTCTACTACTGCATGCATCATAATATTATCCTGGAAGTTCCATGTGAAATTCTAAATAATCTTCTTAATATTGACCTGCTAGTACCACAAAGAAATATAAAAAAGAAGAACGGTACACAAGACAATAAGCAATATTAGACAATTTTCTGTTTAACATACCCAAACGTAAAAGGGCTTACATCACTGCGAATACACCTTGAAAATACTTGTTGTTGAAATTGTTATAAAAGAGAAGATAGGGTGCCCATTTCTTTGAATAAATCTGCCCCGACAGCAGATAAATATAATTAACAAAAATATTGACATCTCTTGCTGCCAATCCAGTGGCTGAAATGTCAATTCGGTAGCAGATCAGCTTGTCTGAAAACTTCTGTTAAAAAAAAACAATTCCCGAAGATGGGTCTGTTCTCTTCCTGTTTACCTGCTCGACGTTTGAGGTGAAAACCAACTTGAGGCGAATGAACAATCACAGTAAGAGAATCTTGTATTTTTTTCTAAAACAAAGAGTACTCTTAGTGGGCAACTATCAATCGCTTGAATTAATTAATTAATAAATCACTTGTGACCTGGAGTTAGAAATTTTATTGCTTGTGAGTATTTACATTACGAGCAACACCGGAAGCATTTCAGTAAGAACTTGCGAGGGCGTCCGCGCTCATTTATTGTATTTTTTTCGAAAGCCTGCCAAAGGGCGTTTAAGTTATTTATAGATTACTCTCGCGTTCTTGCTTGCTTACGCGATATATGAGTGGCAACGTTTTTCTCTTTTTTCTTTTTACGAAATGTATGACGACGAGTACATTAGCAACGCTAACATTAATAAAAAGGGCCGTAGGCATTACCGCCCTGTGCTTCATGAATCAATATTGTAATTAAGGCTGTCTTTTCTCTAATTATACGGACTCAGCATGAGGACTGCGCAAGATCCTAATTATCAAACGTACTCGTATGTATTGCACTTATACATCTTACTAATGCTTTGACATTCTCTGTGTATCCAATTGTGGCAGCTTAGCATTTAAGGTGTGGCATTGTTATGCTCGAGGGAACCGGTTCAATTACAGGCCTTGCAATCAAACTTAGATAGGGGCGAGATTCAAAAAAAAAAAGAAGAAACCACTGTGCTTAGATTTAGACACGCGCTGAATGTCCACAGTTAGCGGAAATTAACACGGAATACAGCAGCGTACCTCAAGATCACATCGTGTTTTGGCACGTAGAACCTTAGAAATTATTAATGACTTCTCTTGCCGTCTTGATCCGTTAGCCACCCTAAATAGGTTCATTAGTAAACACTTTTTGGTGGTATCTACCAATATTACAGTAAAACTAGCGAACGAATGTTTACAGATGTATACCACATGATAATGGAGACAGATTCTCGGAAACGACAACATTATAGAACATAAATTGCGGGCTTCTTGAAAACTTGTTCCCGCCAATTCAAGGAGAGCAACAATAATACGACGACTATACGGTGAAATACAAGCGTTGTCTAAGTTTGTGGAACTGCATCCGAGGATCACGTCTCGCCCCGTCTTTATCGAGCAGTGCTGCTGACTCCATCGGGTGAGTTCTCTTTCCTAGATACACATAGTGATTACGGACGGATTGACACTTTTATAAGCGACAACACGCGATGGTGCAAGGCGTACAATTTTTGCCCCAAGCTAGAAAGTTTAGAGAATACGTGAATTGGCAATTCACTTCGCCGAAGAGATCGGTCAGGAATACTTCAATGGGTGTGCCATAATCGCAGTCCTTGAACACGTATGGGATGCGACTGGCGTCAATGCCGCAACGACCAAATAAATGCGCAAGTTTCTAATCTATGTCTTCATTTACTGTGACTGAGGAAATTCCGAAAGTATATTTTGTGCGAGATGTGGGATCGGCTTACGGTTTCATCCTCCGCATCCGCCCTCTAGGTAAGTTTTTTTTCAAATCAAACTGTTCCTTGCTATTAGTGAGTTTGCATATTAAAAAAGCATATAAGTTCTTTCACTTTTTTGGAATTATTGCCTATAGAATTTCTGCAGTTTCTAAAACGAGAAATTGTGCCTTTAGATTTCCCTCATTATTTACGAGCTTGAGTGCTTTACTAATAATAAGGTTTATTTTTACGCGGTATGCGACGACGTTATCAGCTTGATGTTTACATAAATAACCTCGAGCTACTTGTATGCTCACTGCGTCACAAGTCGTCACTCAAACAAGTGGTGTAGTAAATTTTCAGATGAAAAACACAGCTAAAGAAGCACGCGCTGTGAAATAGCAGGCCTGCATTCTAACTTCTAGGCAGCTGAATATTGCGGAGTCTGCAGGCGTGCATAAGATGGACAACTTTTGACTGGACACAGCTGCGAGCTCTGTCTGGTGTACCCGCTAACTCACGTAGCATGTTAGCGCGGCTGGACGAATTAATGCATGAATAATGCACTTACACATTCTATGTTTACCATTTTTTTCTCGCAATGTTTTGCTTTTTTTTTTCAAATTGGAGTGTCTTTCTGCTGATCCTCCTTCTAAGGTGGATCTGAAAATTATAGAGAAAAGCTTTACACGAGCGAGCTGTCACTTATGCTTAGGCTTCGAGAAGAGCAAAGTGGCACCGTTTTCCTTCTTTTTTTTCTTGGCGGCTTTCAAAATCGCCTGCCTAATTTCGCTGTCGTAAAAGTTTCTCACCGACACTTCACGTCAAGGCTGATTCATCTACGTATTCATTAACTAAGAGAGGTAAATAAAGTGTAGTGCGTGATGATATTTGAAAAAAATAAAAATAAAAGTAAAATGATTGTGTGGAGGCAAACATAATGAATTAAACTAAAAAGAAGACAAATGGCGAAGCGTGGGGCGAAATTCAGTGGGCATAGAAGCGGGACAGCTTTTAAAAGGGACGCAGTTTTTCCATTCAGGTTAGCATAAAGTGCTGGCTGCTCCCTCCACGTAGCGGACCGAGAACAGGAGCGGATCAGTACTTTGCAAAGCGGCGATGAGTTTTTGCTAACGCTGCTCGCGGAGCCGCGCGCGGGGGCACCGGAGGTCGTAATTTATAAAGCACCAGGTATATCTAAACGCATGCGCGAGCCTTGACTTCAGGCGTCGCCTTCATATTCGTGGACATGGCCGCGCTATCCGGCAGCCTAGTTCGGTCTGCTCTATAGATTGAGCAAAGAGGTGGGAGCAAGCAGAAAAAAAAAAAAAACTGCGATCGAAAAGCGGCAGCCGAAAGTAACGAGCGGTGCGACGATGGTTTAGAACGACGTGTTTCTGGCGCGCCCTGCAGCCGGTCTTTCATTTTGCGCGTGTCTGCACCCCGAAAGCCCTCTCACTTTATCTCTCTTTATGGAGCAAGGGGAGGCGTGAAAGAGGCCCGAGGGAGGAGTGCCGCCGACGCTGCCAGTTTCAGAGCCCGTATAGCGACGCCGCGGAAAGTGCTGGGGCTGCTGGCCCCGATGAGAAGCTTTTTGACAGAGTGGTTTAACGGAAGCCAATCTGCGAGGCGATGTCTCTTAAAGAGTGCCGCTCTGCAGAGAATTAGCTCCCTGTAATTAGCGCCGCTAAGACGACTGCTTGCGCTCCTAATTATAGCAAAGCCTCCTTCCTCATCACTTCTTCCTCTTTTACTTCTATCGCTCGGCTCTGCGGTTTCGCAGGGTCCGCTCGTGTGCGGAACTGGCAGGCTGAATGAACGAGACGGAATAAAGGCTCCGCCGACTCTCGTTTTGTCAATGCGGCAGTGTGCATCAATGTAGCGTATACTTGCCTGGTGGCTTCCGCGCGAATTAATCTAAGTGACAGAACGCCGACAAAGAAAAAAAGAGAAGAGATTTGCTAGAGTTGGCTCGTTATGGGGTGCACAGGCGACGCTTTATGGTCTCTCGGTCAATGACAGCGTGTCCGTGCTGTGCCCTGCTCTTTAATTAAATAGTAATTGGGAGCGACAGCAACCACTGATAAATGTTTGTACCGCGAACATGATGAGCGCTACATTAAAGCTTACTTGTTTTTCTAAGTGAACGACTTTTTAGTTGACTATTTTTTGTCGCTGAATGTACCGAAGGAATGACCGACGGGGCCCGTTCATACACTGATTTTTATTTTCATTTTTTAGAAGTCTTCATAATAGCTCATAAAAATTTGTTTATTGTGCTCAAGGACTGACACTCCATGGATTGAATTTAACGAATGACGGCATAGCTACGGATGCGCTGCTGCTCATGTTGTTCATGTCGTTAGTGCCACTTTTCATTCCTAATTCATCATTGTTCAGCAGGGTTAGCACCATGCACAGTCAACCACAAAAGTTTACGGACCTCGCGAGTACGTGGCCACAAGCCTCTTCGCGACACTTCGCTTATGTCAGCGGCGATTACCAGCACCGCAGCGCCCGAGACTCCGCCCTCCCTTAATCTATGGCCTGTCTGCTTTATGACTGAGTACAAATAATTTTTACCTTTGACTATCTAACGCGACGGGCTTATTGGCATCTCCGTCTACGTGCTTCTGCCTCAAGAACAGCTTGTGAACATAACCAATATCACTCGCAATCTTTATCACAAAGTGATAATTAGACAAGAGAACGCCTACCTAGAGAGAGAGGTGACACGCGGCGAGCGCGCGGCAGTTGAAACAGAGAATGACGTCACAGCGCACTGCAAGTAAGGGTCTGAATTACTTGGCACCACTCAACACCTGCGTAGAGGGGAGCGCGATGTGGCGCGTTGGCACGGAGGCACGGACGCAGAGTGTTACACAGGTTATAGTCAAAGAGCTGCTTCACATCTAAAATCTGTGATTTTAGAAGGTCGCCACTGGCTACTCTTTTATCCAAGCTATTTAGATTCCTTGCTCCTACGTGGCAAAAAGGCAGTCAATTTTCTCTAACAATACTACAGGAAATACTGCAACAGCGCAACACTGGTTCATTTTCGGCACAGATCATCACATCCTCAGTTGATACTATTATCTATCGTACAAGCTCAAAGATGAACCCTAATTTACTAGGAAACTTTGCTGTGACCTAAGTTAGAATATGCAAGGCTTTCGATCACTCACGTCAACAGCACACGGTTGGAGATCACAAATGCAAAGCACATACCTCTCGTTTTCACTCACCAGCATCTACACGCGCATGCTCACCATTCGCGTCTGCATTTTTCTCAACAAGCCGCGCCGCGGTGTTCTAGTGGCTAAGGTACTCGGCTGCTGACCGTGCCCGCAGGTCGCGGGATCGAATCCCGGCTGTGGCGGCTGCATTTCCGATGGAGGCGGAAATGCTGTAGGCCCGTGTGCTCAGATTTGGGTACCCGTTAAAGAACCCCAGGTGTTCTGAATTTCTGGAGCTCTCCACTACAGTGTCTCTCATAATCATATGGTGATTTTGGAACGTTAAACTCCACATATCAATGAATCAGTCATTTTTACCAACAAGCACGCGTATTGAATGCTTCGAGGGCTTACCCCCACACAGCAAGGGCTTACCAGGCCCCAGGGACGTAGCCAGAAACTTTTTTCGATGGGGGCGAATGTTCACACAGACTCAATGAGGGGGGGGGGGGACATGCATTAGCTTTTCTCCGTGACTTCATTATCGGCGGCAGTTTAAACAGATGGTGCCCATGTATGCCAAGTAATGACATTCCCCCTCTCCCTATGCGTAAGGTTGTGAAGAGAGTAAGTAAAAGTACTGTAAGAATGATTGATTGATTAGTGGGGTTCGACGTCCCATACACACCATATGATTATGAGAGACGCCGTAGTGGAGGGATCTAGAAATTTAGACCACCTAGGGTTTTTAACGTGCACCAAAATCTGAGCACACGGGCCTACAGCATTTTCGCCTCCATCGAAAATGCAGCCGCTGCAGCCGGGATTCGATCCCACGACCTGCAGGTTAGCAGCCGAGTAGCTTAGCCACTGGACCACGGTGACGGGGCAGTACTGTAAGAGGTACTCTAAATACAGTAAATGAGAGGTACAGTGACCGTTTGGAGCAACGTCCTCTCGCCGTACCGCTAATTGGACTATAGTACTCAAAAGCGAATTATTGCGATTACCCACCCGATCGAAGAAAGCATCGCTAATCATTGATCTTCGTTAAGCATACAAGGCATAGTCCTCATTTCGGCGAACTGCGTTTCAGAAATAAAGGACAGCTCCGCATACAATGAGGAAGGAGAGGTATACGCAGCATGTTTTTGTGCATTCATAATTGGATTTTGGTTTTGCTTACTTTGCTGAGCGAAATTCTTATGGTCGATATCTGTGACTTCAGGTCTATGGAAATGATTTTTATATTAATCTCTATATGTCAAGCCGCCAAGATGCTGTGGTAGCTTTTAGTAAACTTTTTTTTACTTTACTGCGTGCATCCAAGCATGCTTGCGAAACGAAATAAGTTTTTTTAAGATACGCTGCATGTTTGCAACACCATTCTGCACACGTTTTTTTTCGGGCAGACTTTCAAATGGACTGTCACTGTAAATAGCAATGAAGTACTGCAATCGTAGAGGTTTTATCGTGCAATCTAGGAGGGCAAGGTAATAATTGATGAGAAATGTTCACTTGGTCTCAATCAAAAGTGCATGTGCGACTGAACTATACTCACATAAAACCTGGTCGCTGCGCATATGCGCAAGAAAACTTAAATACGCGCAAAAAAATCCTGTATGTTCTCGTTTTTTTTTCTTAGCTCTCTTCACTCGGCTACCTGAAATGATAGCGTTGCCACAAGGTGCCTTCGGTTCTTTGCAAGCGTGCAGCCGACTTTTCTCTTTTCGTGAACAGATTTAGAACTGTACAGAATATTTAACCACGCAGCATACGTGCATTCATGTTTCCAGCACTTACATCAGCGTGAACAGAAGCAGCCTCAAACCACAAAAAATCAGCAGTGATCGGTTCACCAGTGATGAAGTAATGAACTCTGGAGTTTCTCAGAGCACAGTGAACGTTAATCCATTTCTCAGAATGCGTGAACTCCGACGAGAACTGCCAGCGCATAAAACACGAGTTTGCTTACGCTCTAGTGTGCACCGTCCATGCCTGTTGGTTAATTGTCCGTTTCGGGCATTCTGATGCGAGTCGCTGGAATTTCACTACTGCCATTACCCCCTTCGCGTTCATTCACATTTGTGGTATTTCATCACAACGCGACAGAAACTATACCAGCCTTCCGTGTCGGTGCAATCACAAACGTGAGACACCTCGCGCGAAGAGCAAGATATATACTGGGTGAGCGCGACCTTACCGGCACCTGAAGGGAAGCGGAGGAAATGTATACCCGCGAATCTTTCCGCTAGGGAAGAAACGGGCGCTAGTGTTTAAAGCGAAACTCCACCAGCCGACATGTATGGTCGCTAAAGTTCTCGTTTCTCGCAATCAGGGTCACTGCCCGAGCATTGCTGAGCTCGTAGCTTCCTAGCAATGCGAAGACACCCCTTTGAAATACGCTGCCTGCACGTATTGCTTGGTAGTTCGTATCCTGGGTCGATCAGCACCCTTCTGTGTGACTCGATGGTCGCGCCGAAAAGCCGTACGGTATGACGCTTGGTGATTATTTCCCGAAAAGCGACGCTGCTCCCAGTGCACACTTGACAACTGGCGAGAATGAGAATGCCACTTGTCAAAGGCAGGCAGCTTCATCGAAGTAACGTGCCAGTGGCTGGCGTGGAAAAGAACTTTAGGCTTTCATTATTATTATTATTATTATTATTATTATTATTATTATTATTATTATTATTATTATTATTATTATTATTATTATTATTATTATTATTATTATTATTATTATTATTAATCAATAGTTTGATGAAGGACAGCTGCAGGTAAAAGCTGCTCTCCAAAAGAGGCAGCTTGACAAAGGCCCACAGCTACCTTTTAGCACGACAGCAGTGGCAAACAATCAGCAATGTGAAGTCAACAACAATAACAAAAACACCAAATAGATAAATAAATAAAACATTTCTGGCCTTTTTCTGAACTATTTAATAGACTACTTCAATTCTTTTTTTAAAAGACATCGGCGCACCTTGAAAATGTTTTTCTCGCTTCTGCCACAGAACATTCCCGAATCTGCCACTCTTCTCACTGCCGAGATATTTACTGGCGTGTATACTCAAACATCTCAATTTCAACATTGCAAAGAGAGGTTAGCAGTATAGACTGCGAAATGGGAGCAAGAGAAGCGAGAAATGCTGTTAATGTCTTCGATGCAAGCGGTTGCCAATTGCCCAGAGGTATTCTTTCCAAACGTGCACCATCTTATAAAGATTCCGGCAACTCTGCCGGTGAGCGCAGCTGAAGCGGAACACTTTTTTTCATCACTGAGACGCCTCGAGTTGTACCTGAAAGCTACAACAACGCATGAAAGATTGTTTGGCATCGCTCTCTGAATATCCACCGCGAAATAGAAGTCCGTCTGGAAGACATTCTCACTGTTCTTCAACGGGAACGTATAGTCGTCTTCAGCTGAATGTGTGTGTGTTATCAACCATAAGCGCCAGCTTTTAAGCAAGGATGAAAGGTAAATGAAGGTATTTTTGGATGGAAATGTTCTGAACAACAGTATAAACAAAGTTGTTAATGATCAATTGATGGGGTTTACTATCTGATGGGCGATTTCAATGCCAAGGTACGGAAGAAGCAATCTGGAGACCAAGCAGTAGGAGATAATGGCAACGGTACTAGAAATGTCAGAGGGGCGCTATTTATAGTAGAATTTGCTGAACGCAATAATTTACAGATCTTGAATACCTTCTACTGAAAACGAGGGAATCGTAAGTGGACATGGAAGAGCCCTAATGGTGAAAGTAAGAACGAAACAGACTTTAAACTGAGTGCACACACAGGCCTCGTGCAGGATGTGGAAGTGCTTGGCAAGGTACGATGCAGTGACCATAGAATGGTACGGTCTCGAATTCGCCTAGGCTTGAAGAAGGAACGACAGAAACTAATACGCAAGAAGCCAGTAAATTAGCTAGAACTAAGAAGGAAAGTACTGGAATTCAGAGACTCGCTTCTGAACAGGTACTCGGATATTATTGAGGAATTCAGCATTAGCGTTGACGCAATGAATTATAATCTGACGAGTATCATTTCGGAGTGTGCAATGGAAGTTGGAGGTACGGTACTTAGACAGGACACTGGCAAGCTGTCCCAGGAGACGAAGAACCTCATTAAAAAGCGTCAAAGCATGAAAGCCTCAAATAAAATAGACAAAATAGAATAGGCAGAGCTTTCGAAGTTGATTATTAAGCGTAAGGTATCCGATGTAAGAAGGCATAACATAGAGAAAATTGAACACGCTCTGAAAAACGGAGGAAGCGTCAAAGCAGTGAAGAGGAAAACTTGGGATAGGGAAAAATCGGATGTATGCACTGAAGGACAAAGAAGGCTATGTAACTACCAATATGGATAAAATAGTTAAAATAGCGGAGGAGTTTTACAGAGATCTGTACAGTAGCCGGGAGAACCACAACCTTAATTCTATAAAAAACTAGCAGTAAACTAGATGGCGTACCACCAGTAATGATAGAAGAAGTAAGAGAAGCCTTAGATGAAATAGAAAGAGGCAAGGCTGCTGTTGAGGATCAGATAACACCAGATCTGCTAAAATATGGAGGACAGATTGTGTTAGAAAAACCCTGTTTACGAAGTGTCTCCTGATAGGAAGAGTACCAGAATCTTGGAAGAATGCTAACATCATCTTAATACACAAGAAAGGAGATGGCAAGGACTTGAAGAATTACAGGCCGATCAGCTTGCTCTCCATCGCATACAAGCTATTTACAAAGGTAATTGCTAACATAAATAAGAACACATTATAATTCAATCAACCAAAGGAACAAGAAGGATTGCGGACAGGCTATACTCAACAATCGACCACATTCACACTATAATCAAGGTAATAGAGAAATGCTCAGAATACAGCCAACCACTATACAAAACTTTCATGGATTACGAGAAGGCGTTTGATTCCGTAGAACTATCAGCAGTCATGCAAACACTGTGAAACCAGGGCGTCGATGAGGCATATATAAACATCCTGGAATAAATCTACAGGGGATCAACTGCTAACATAGTGCTTCATAAAGAAAACAACAGAACACCAATTAAGAAGGGTGTAAGGCAAGGGGATGTAATCTCAACAATGCTATTTACCGCGTGATTACAGGAGGTTTTCTGAGGCCTAGAATGGGAACAGTTAGGGATAAGAGTTAATGGAGAGTACCTCAGTAACACTTACGCTCACAGTACACTTGCATTGGGTTCATATCAGTACCTGTGAATAAATATAGCAAAATATTTAAAGTAGCACCGAGTTTAAAGCAGATAGATAGATAGATAGATAGATAGATAGATAGATAGATAGATAGATAGATAGATATATAGATAGATAGATAGATAGATAGATAGATAGATAGATAGATAGATAGATAGATAGATAGATAGATAGATAGATAGATAGATAGATAGATAGGTAGATAGGAGTGAAGGAAGGAAACCGAAGGGTTCATAACAAGTGTTTCGTGACTTGTTAGTGAATGTCAACTATAAAAATATCTAGGTATAGAGATGATGTAGGATCTATATACAGGCACCAAATCATGTTTACGCAGTCACCATGACGGAGCTATGACACAGCCGCCAGGAAGCGAAGCGTAATCGAACGCAAAGAAGAAAAGTCACAGTTTCACCAAAAGGGGCGAAGCAAGGAATGTGATAGCAACATATTCGAATGTATTACGAAGCAAGGCTATAGCATTTTTAGGAGCAATGTTAGTGTTAGTAAACATGCACTTGCTAAGCAACCAACTTTCTTGCGGCGCGGCCACAGTATAGATGACCACAACAAGGCTCGTGCGTAATGACGACTTTGATGAGAAGCACCTCCCGTGGGCAGCGCATGCTAATACTTGGGGCTATACGTCGTGCGTCGTCACCGGTGGCAGTTTGTTATGTGTAGAGTGGATCTAATTGTAGACGGCTGCTCAAGGTACACTTTTGACACCGTTTCTTCGTGTTGATAGCACAACCCGCAGAGTCTCCCGCCTGCTGTGGGGGCAAGAGCCGCGCGCCGATCATTGCTGGACGGACGGACGGACGAGAGCCAGCGCATTCAGTATGGTATGGCCGATGGCAACATTGCTGCAATAGCGCGGCAACCATAAACCCCCCCCCCCCCCGCCCTTTTTTTTCTTTAGTATATATATATACGTGAATGACGACGGCGATAAGAAAAAACCAATAAAAGAAAATATTCAGACTGTTGGGGTTTAACGTCCCAATACCACCATATGGTTGTGAGAGGCGCCACAGGGGAGAGCTCCGGAAATTTTGACCATCTGATGTTCTTTAACGGGCACCTACATCTAAGCACATGGACCGCATGCAAATTTTTCAAAAACTAGGAGCATAAATATTCTCCCTGTTTTTCTTCGACAAGCTTTTGTCATCGGTACTCAGCACACAACAGTTACCCTGACGTACATTGCCTTATCCGAAGCGGTTTACGTACTGATAGGAGAGGTAACGTATTTTCGAATATGCTTAAATGGCAAGCTGGATTCATGGCATATTAGGAACTTGTTGAGATTACACCTGGCCTAATTAGTTTAACTTTTGCTCATAGGTAACGTTGTCTTGTAACGGAGAAAACTTTCGGGGTAGTGTATGGTAAACATTGCAGCTAGTATTATCTCTAGTTAAGCTTTGTATACGTGAGTGGAGACCTTAACGACAATATTTTAGTGTTCCTAAAATCTGCCGTATGTGACGTAAAGTTGCATAGAGTACGTATACTCTGAACAGCCACTAAATACAGTGAGGAAACTTAAGTGTTTCTAGATGTATACATGATTTACACTATGCATTTTGCTCCTGAAAGAAAAATAAGCTTGGAGGGATAAATGTAAAAAAAATTAATGACAGTAACTTGACCGAGAACCTTTTTAATACCACCGGATTATATCCGCTCAACGGCGAAATTATGTGGCGTCCTTTCATTTTTCGCACTCAGCTGGTTATGCATTGGTAGCTCGCTCTCTGTTATTCAGGAATAGTCGCCCGTGATTACTGCGAGTTAAATAAGCGGGGGACACAGGCACCTAAACGTACAAGAATGAACCAACAGCTATATGTGCGACGAATTTGGCCCTTGGTGTTGATAACGACAAAATGAAGGCATAATGATCTGTGGGATTGTATGTCCCGGAACCACTATAGGATTATTAGAGACACCGTGGTGGATTTCTGAAATTTCGACCATCTGGTGTTGTTTTACGTCCACTGACACTGCACGGTAGATAGGCCTCTACTATTTGGCCTCCATTGAAATGTTACTGCCGCGACCAGGATCGAACCCGGGACCTTCGGCTCAGCAGCCGAGCACCAGTGCCACTGATGCACCAAGGCGGATGCACTGAAGCCATCAACCTCGTTCTTTTTCACTGTCTACTTTAAACACGCGTGTCTGTATAGAGTCTCACTTTCGAACGCAATAAGCATAAACCCGGAAAAGCTTTCGTTGTGTAAGAACTATCGCCACCTACATAGCTTAATTTGCTCTCGCCCCCGGGAGCGGCGACTTTAAGCCTTCGGAGCAGATGTAATTGTTATCGGATCATCGTTGCTGGCGCAGACTCGCATCAACGCGCGCCAAAGTGGCCGCACGCGCGTCGCGAATAGAGCTGTCCACGTGCCTATCAAAAACAGAAAAAAAAAACAGGGGGGCACGCGATGTAGCTGTGGGTGAGACCCGAGAGGGCAGCAACGGGTTATCTACTCGGCAAGCGCGTTTTCCCCTCAGTGGCGTGAATTATTAACGAGCGTTCGCCGGGCGCCCGTCCCAGTTTCGGACCCATTAAAACGTCGGGAGCTGAACGACGGCCGGTGTCCCGGGCGCAACCCGACTCTTCCGTTTCGCTCGCGCTTCGTCCCTGGTGGCACACCCGAACTCGCGCGGGGGCCTCGCTCAAGAGCGCTCCTCTTGGCGCGCGACAAACTGTTTCCATTGTGCGCCGGATAATAATATCTGCGCGCGGAATCTTCCCCGCGTGCACGCTCGCCATGACTCGTTAATGGAAGTGGCGGTGTTCCCGTCGCTCGCTTCTGGCGGGGGGGCTCCCGCAACGGGCTATCTCGCGCGCGCGACTTGGGCGTTCCCTTCCTCTCCGGCGGCAGCCGCCCACGGTAAAAAAAAAGTGGAGAGCGAGCGAAGAAGATAGCGCGGCAGCTTTGCCGGACACACCACTCTGGTGGAGTGAGCATGCGTCGCGCGCCAGACGCATGGTCGACTCTTGCGATCGCCACCGCCCCCTGGTTTCGGGAAGCATGGGTGTGACCGAGTGGCCCTCATGTATACTTGACGCGCACGCCAGATCGGCGGCCGCCCTATGCTCGCGCTTCTCGTTAGGAAAGTGGCGGCCGCTACGCTCGTACTTCTTTTTTTTTCCCAAACAGAGTGCGCTGGAGAAGCGACCGACGATGCGACGCTGTCCGGCAAAACAAGAGCGCGCACCACAAATCACGCGACTTGTACACCCTGCATAAAACAGGAAAAAGCTTGCACGCAGCAAGTGAAGAAGAGTGGCCGCCTGTTTCCTCGCTAGCTTCCACACGCCGCGTTTCGTCCAGCGCAGGAAGTTCCTGAACTGCGTGAGGTCGATGGAGATGAAATTAGCGCCCACCGCATTGTGTTACTCGCTATACGAATAATTTGCATAAACTTACAGCATAACACCCACGTCCTTTTGGTGCCTCTGGCTATTGTTTGACTGATTTCCACCCACCCCCCCCAACTTTCTTCCCCTTATTTTGATTCATTGATATGTGGGGTTTTACGTTATGAGAGACGCCACAGTGGAGGACTCCGGAAACTTCGACCACCTGGGGCTCCTTAACGTGCACCCAAATCTGAGCACACGGGCCTACAGCATTTCCACCTCCATCGAAAATGCAGCTGCCGCAGCCAAAATTGTATCCCGCGACCTGCGAGTCGGCAGCCGAGTAAACTTTAGCAACTAGACAACCGCGGCGGGGCTTCTCCTTCTTTTATCCTCCGATATAACGTACAGCTAATGTAGCTTATTCGTCCAGTTCATTAAGGTGTCTGTGCGTCCACTAGCTGTCAGAACGGGTGTCTGCAAAACATGCGCGCTGAACACTTCTGCAACTAACTGTTCGAATCGGCAAGAATGATAATTTGCGCGTGACTGCTGACCCGCAGGTCGCGGGATTGAATTACGGCCGCGGCGGCTGCATTTTCGATGGACGAGAAAATTCTGCAGCCCGTGTGCTCAGATTTGGGTGCACGTTAAAGAGCCTCAGGACGTCAAAACTTTCGAAGCCCTCCACTATGGCGTCTCTCATAATCATATCATCGTTTGGAGTGTGAAGCCCCAACTATTAAAGAAAAAGTTAAGGAATGATAATTTCTGAAGCTTTGTGCGCCAAAATTATAATTATTAAGCATGCTGTAGTTGAGGTCACTAGAAATATATATAATAATTTGGTTTTCTCTCATGCTCGCTTACGTTGCACAGCACGGGACCTTTAGCGCTTTATCTCCATCAAAACGTGATCACCACGTCGTGATCGAACTGCTCTTATTCGAAATAGCAGACCACGTTGGGAAGTATGTAGGCTAGATCTTTGAAGTTCATAAACATGGTATCATTTCTTTATGTCTAAATGGGGAGTGTACTGTCAACTTCAAGTTTGCTCCACAGTAATATTACCTGGCGAAGGCTTGCATAACAGCTCCAAATACTCGTGTACGTTTTTCTTCCATTTACAGTGACAGTTTGTGTATTAACGCCCCGCCGCGGTGATCTAGTGGCTAAGGTACTCGGCTGCTAACCCGCAGGTCGCGGGATCGAATCCCGGCTGCGGCGGCTGCATTTCCGATGGAGGCGGAAATGTCGTAGGCCCGTGTGCTCAGATTTGGGCGCACGCTAAAGAACCCCAGGTGGTCGAAATTTCGGAGCCCTCCACTACGGCGTCTCTCATAATCATATGGTGGTTTTGGGACGTCAAAACCCACACATCAATCCATCAGTTTGTGTATTAACGAAAGAAAGTTAACCCAGGTATACTATATAGTATCGCAAGACGGGGTCACGCAGGTGAGTAACGTTTTCATGTACTATATCCCACGGCTTGTTGGACGTTTATATTCTATAGCGTGGCTGTCTATCATTGGTTTACGCTTTTGATACTCATATATAACAAGAGCCCCCCCCCCCCCCCCAAAAAAAAAAAAGATTAGCGGCGGTTATTCTGGCATGCATTTGCTTTATAGCATCCTTAATACTGCATTAGTTACCTGGCGCGTTATCGTAGAAATTGCGCAGGAGAGAAAATAACATCGCCAAATCTTCAAAGAAGTTTCGAGGATGAAGTTTCATACATTAGGTGCAGCCCCGCTGCGGTGTTCTAATGGCTAAGGTACTCGGCTGCTGACCCGCATGTCACGGGATCAAATCCCAGCTGCGGCGGCTGCATTTCCGATGGAGGCCGAAATGTTGTAGGGCCGTGTGCTCAGATTTGGGTGCACGTTAGAGAACCCAGGAAGTCGAAATTTCTGGAGCCCTCCTCAACGGCGTCTCTCATTATCATATCGTGGTTTTGGGACGTTAAACCTCACATATCAATCAATCAATCAATCAATCAATCAATCAATCTATCTATCAATACTTTAGGTGCATCGTTGGCCAACTTACATTGAAGGTGATTTTAGAATAGTGTGACTTATTCTCCTTCAACGCGCACCACTGGCATAGACATGATTTCTCGTGTTAGCACGTCTCGTTATTGCAACGATTGCCAGCATACACGTTAATATCATTTCAAAAGTAGCACTTGACGACAATAGCGTCAGGGTATGAAGGAAGACGTTTTGTAACTTTTGCCAAATATTTTGAAAGCTCATCTATGCGAGTTTTTTTTACACACATTCGGGCGCTGAATGCGACTGTTACATCGTCATTTGTGGGGAGTCGTAATGCTACATGAAACTGAAACCATCCTTGCGTGTGCGGGGGTGCCTTATTCAAACTTTATCACATGCATGCATGATTAAAAGCATGCATGAATAAAGCATGCATAATTAAAGCATGCATGATTAAAAGCATGCATGATGCCTGATATAAAGCATGCATGATTAAAAAAAGGAAAAAATAGAAACGTTGGAGCTAGTTATTGCGAATCGAACGTCTGTTGTCATATGCTAATACATTCAAAGATGACATTGATGATGGGCGTAACTTCAAAGCAAGCATACTACGGGAACACTGGAAGATTCATTAGGTGAACACGCTGTTTGTTTCTGTTCTACGGCTTCATCGGTCTCTCGCAACAAGGAGAACATCGGGAAATGAAGGATGGGCACTCGGGGAGCGACAGTACGATGCACTGCGAGACGCCACTGAGGCGTGCGCGTACCATACGGCACCGAATCTGGCATATCGGTCTGAGCTCTCTGTCTGACGAGAGCTGGCGAGATGGTATCTTGCTGTAGCCGGCCGAAATCTGTCCCGATTAAAGGGCCAATCGACGCCCAATGGTTGCGGCGGGGGCGCACCGTCCCGGTAAACGGGTCCTGCTGTCGGGAGACCCGGGTGTCCCTCGGCATATGGGGGAGCGCGGCGCTGTAATCGGCTTACCCGCACGCGACCTCCTCGCTGGCTTACGCTCTTCTGTGGCCGTCGAGTGGACCTGCTGTGCGGGGAAAGCGGCGTAGAGTAAATGGCGGCCCCCTCTTGGCCAAAAGTGTCGCTCCATTGTGCGTCGATTGAGCGCGCAGCCGGTGTTGTCCCGCGCGTTCTGCCCCGCCGCGCGCCACTGCATCTCCGGCTTCGTGGCTTCATCATTTGCCGCTCCCCCGCTTCATTTTCCATTCGACCCTCTTCGGATCCTGCTCGATCCCCTCAAGCAGGCTCGCTATGTCGGTGAGCGCGTTAAAACGCCCCGTGCAAAGTCGAGGCGCTAATGTGTTTGTGATTAGCGCGCTGCTCTTGAGAGTCCTCAATGGGATTTTCGTAGTGCGCACTAGGGTGCGGATTGTATTACCATTGCTGCCGGCGGCCTTTTTTTCTGACTCCTGGCTCACAAAACGTGTACAGCGACTCACCGACATTTTGCTATTTCGCAACTGCTCGGGCATGACGCCTGTGCTGCGAGAGCACCGAGCGCTTCATTGGAACACAACGCACCTTGAGGGCTCTTAGTCATGTCAGCCGCTAATTTCATGCTGCTAGCCAACAATGGAACCCTTTGCTATGCACGACACGAACAACTTTTAAAAGACTAACCCCGTTCAATCGAAAAGTCCATTAATCTGTGTTCACCGAATCATTTTAAAAAATGAACACTGCTTTCTCTTTCACTGCGATGTGGCAGTTGCACTAGCTTTAAAAAAGGCATGCTGTGACAGCACAAAAAAAGTGCACAGTATTTTTGCCATTCATCATTGCCCTTCATAAATTATAATACTCGTTCAGATTGAATTTTCAAATAAATTTTGCCCTTAGGGCTCACTCGTACTACTCAGACTCGCCAAAGCTTTGCTGAAACTGGCTGACTCAGACTCACTAAAATGTTTCTGAACCGGACTCCCTCGGAGTCAAACTGACCAGAATATTACTCACAAAGGCTCCCTCACACTCATGCGGACTCAGATCGAGGCGTGACTTTGAGCCCGAGTGAACCAATTGATGAGTCAGTTAGCCTGCAATTGGGCTGAGATGCATCTTCAGTAAAAAATAGACAAACATCTTCCTGACAGATTTTTAGTGGAGACTGGACTGTATAAGCGCTTGTGATATACAGCTAGGAGTTGATAACTATGGTGGTTTTGGGATGTTAAACCCTACTTATCAATCAAATTAATAATTAGGAAATTATGTGTTAGTGCACATACTGAGAGTATAAATAGAAAGGCGTGCCTTTCAACATTTTATGACAGTGTGAACTGCTGCAAGCAAACTGTAAATAAGATGTTATTTCAACTGGCTTCAGTGTGCTAAAATGTTTGTTTTTTTTTGCTCATTGTTCATTTTGGATACCAATCCGTATTATTATTTTTATTTTTTTTTTGCACTGCAGAACTTATTATGGAGTAGCCGAGGCAATAGAGGGACCTATACTCTCCATAACCCAAACCTAGCCCCCCCCCCCCCATAAGACCCTACCCCCCCCCCCCCCCCCCAGAGGGGGGGCTAGGTCGAAACTTACGCCTTTGATAAATGAACATCCTGCTGGCGTATGAACGCTATGGTGCGCTGTAGTACGACTGAGTAGGCGTAAGCAAATGCGATAGGATATAGAACTGATACTAATGCTGGAGTTGAGTAGGTAGGACTATTGCCCGGCAAAAAAAGTGAAGCTCAGTCAGAAAATGTATTTTGCGCAGAGCGCTCACCGTGACTTGGAGGACACGTCAAAGTTTTCCTCAACCGCAGTCACTCTCACTCAAACTAACTGAAGGGTTCTCAACCGGAACAAGCACGGAGCCAAACTCCTGGAATATTTACTCAACACGGTGTCACTCAGACTAAGATTCGCGACGTGCTACTGAGTCAGCCTAAGTGAGTGGACTAAGCAGTGAGCTCGCCGACATATTGCCATCCACTGCGAACATGAACTTGTCTATAATATATTATATAATATATATATATATATAAATAATATATATATATTATATATATACACATAGATAATGTATATATATAGATATATATATATATATTATATATATAAGCCTAAAATTGCAGTTTTCTTAGGCTTCTAAAACGACCATGCATGTGGTGCCGCCATATGCATGTGGCATCACCTCCTCAAGACATTTGAAATAGTACACACAAAGTTAGCTTTCTTTTCCTTTAAAATAGTTAAAACAGTCAATTTATATAAAGCTAGAAAAAAAAAAAAGCAATACAGCTCTTCTCGCTTTCACAGTTGGGCACTGTGCAAGGACAACACGTGATCTGCTTGGTTCCACTTTCAAGCACACTGTCAATTTTTATGAAAGGAAACAAGCAAACGCGTGGCCTACGCGCTCCAGCGGCTGCTTGTAGCACGTTCAAGTGGGAGCGATAGCAACCACAGCCTCTATTCCCGTTATCTAGTGGCGAGCACAACAACCGATCATTGGTTGTATAGAACCGGCGGCAAGATTACGACCTCCTCTTTCGAAGCGATTACGCCCGGCCTCTTACATAATCTCCTTGAAGGGAAGGCAGTTGCTATCTTACCGCCGGTCCCATATCACCAATAGCTGGTAGTTTCGCTCACCACTAGATGGCGGAAAAGCAGCCACCAGAGCGCGCGGGTCACGCGTTTGCGTGTTCTCTATCAATAAATTGACACTGTGTTGTGCACGTTAAAGAACCTCAGGTGGTCTAAATTTCCGGAGCCCTCCACTACGGCGTCTCTCATAATGCGTCATACAATAAGAATAGCATAAGGAGTGGGTGGTACAATGCTCCAACCCATTACAAAAGCTTGTTCTTCACCTATTAACTGTGGGCATACCCACTTCAGGCATAATTCCTCATCGTCGCCAGCCACTGCATGAACAATAGGCACAAAATTCCTTGCAAGTGTTTAGCGGATACTACGCTTCTCAAAAGAATGACGAAGGATAGCATAGTGAATACTGGCCTACTACCCAGAAAT